>JABUQX010032039.1:12500-17500 GCA_015478945.1 Trachelipus rathkii
ACATAATTACTGGATTTAATTAAACTCCACCCCCCCTTTTTGCACCCTCCTAGTAGCAATAGACATTAACAATTTTAGGCACATTCCCCCGACACATTTTAATAAAAAAGTAATGAATATATTTATGGCCATCAAAGATAAAAAAAAATTTAAAACAAATTTCCTATCCAGTTAAACAGTTAAAACCATACAGGGACGCCAATCCTCTTGTACATATAAACTATATAATGGAGTCTGACAGGAAGTCATCTTTTCGGTAACATTCCTCAACCTCTTTATGTATGATCTACCAAACTCCATACCCCGTCCAATAAAAATTAAAAACTATGCAGGTGATCTGACAATCACTGCTCAAAACCCTTTATAAATACAGCATGTAGAGAACTTCAGCACTATATAAGCCAACTCGAACAGTGACTGACAACAAACAGAATGACTGCATCACACTAAAATCCCTTTGCTCACATCAGTTAGAAGATAATCAAACATTCAACCAACAGTACTTCTATCAAATAGTAGACTCCCACTCAATAAACACCCACTATCCTAAGTCTGACTTCTGATACACATATGACATACACCCCCACATCAACAATATTACATCTAGAGCTATTCACAAATATACAGAGCGTTAAAAGCATTAACAAGAACAAGTTTTGACTAGCATAAGGAGACTCAATCAATAGTATTTAGACAGTTTACTTCGTAACCTTTTTAACGCTCTGTATACTTGCCTGGGCCACCTCAATCGAATATACAGAAATTAGAAACTGTACAGAAGAAAACCCTTAGGACAATAACTAGAGGTCTTCCCTCCAGTCAAATCCACCACCTACAACACTGAAACAAAAATCCTCCCATCTTGACTTAATAGGCTGTTAATATTACAGTAAATCTCCCTCAATAGACTACCTCCAGTACCAAACATTACAACAACCACCTGTACCCAGAAGTAAAAAAAATAAACCATCATTATACTACTCTAACATATACAACGGACTACCCTCCCGAACGCCACACACCACCATTATCAAACACATCCATACCCAAATAACTCCAGAACGATTTCTGCACATCCAAAAACACCGTGATTCAACACGCTCCATCCCTAAATTACGTGGCAGAACAAACTCTGAAGCGCAAACTAGTAATGCTGTCACGTCTCTCTCTGGTACCTATAGAGCCTTCAGGAATACAAAATTCAAATTCATTAACGGCGTCCCTCCAACCATGTCAAAATGTAACATCCAAACAAACAACTGACAAAAAAAAAACACTAATAGATTGCTATATTTTTGCGAATATAGACATAATTTAGAACCGACAAATTCTTTGCTTTAAATAGATCTCTGGGCCAGAAGGAGTTTAGCAACTCTCAGACTTGATTGTATGTAATGGCCTAATGCGTTATCATAGGTGTCCCATAAAAGTGGGTATAGCAAGGTGGGAAAAAAAAAAACAACCTGGGGGTTTTTGGTCCCCCCCCGGAAAAAAAAAAGGAACAAAAAAATTTGGGGAAAGGGCAAAAAAAAAAAAAAAAATGGTAGGAAGGTGATTGATTTCTGTGAGAAGAGAGGTATGTGTGTAAGTAATACTTTCTTGAAACACAAATGTATTCATAAATATACTAGAGTTGGTGTAGGTAGAGATGATATCGAAGTGAAAAGTATAATTGATTTTATTTTGGTGAAGAAGGAGATGTTTGGAAGTTGTGTTGAATGTTAATCAGTGAGGGGGTTAGGAATGGGATTATCAGATCATTATGTTGTTTTATGTAAAATTAAGTTAGTGAGGGCTTGAATGGAGAGAAAGGTGATAAGGAAGGAAGTGGGTAGAAATTAAGAGGGAGAAGTTAGGTGAACAAGGTAATTAAGGATAAGTATTTAAGAGCGCTTGCAAGAAATCAGTTGAATGTGGAACAAGTTTGAAAACAAGCAAATTTGAAAGCAAATAAAGGAAGCGGTTGTTAGTAGTGGCAAAAAAAAGGTATCTGGAATCTGCTAAATAGTAGGAAATAAGGATGTTTAACAGTGGAGTGGTGGAATGAAGAGATGAAGCAAGCGGTTATAGGTAAAAAAGAAGCATGGTTGAATGTACTGAAGTCATATGATGAGGTTTCAAAATAAAGATGTTTGGAATTATATAAGGAGGAAAAAGAAACACCAAAATATGCATAGGTAGGAGGAAAAAAAGAGGTAAATGAACGGTTTGGAAGGAGGATGAATGGGGACATACAAGGGAATAGGAAACTCTTCTGGAAGGAATTGCGAAAGGTTAAGAATGAAAATATGTGGAATCTGCTTAGAATAATGAATAGGGATGGTGCTTTCGTAACTGATGAAATGGATGTGAGGGGAGTGTGGAGGGAGCACTTCGAAAATCTGCATAACATTTTTAGCAATGAAGAGGTGATAGTGAATGTGTGTGGGTTTGATGGTGCAAGAAGGAAAAGGTATTTTGGGGATGAGGTCATTAGAAAAGAGGAGGTAATGAGTAGAGTGAGAAAGTTGAAGAATGGTAAATCTGAAGGTATAAAGAAATTACTAGTGAAATGATCAAAAACGGAGGCGAGATGGTGATTGATTGGATTTGGAAGTTACGTAACAAAGCATTTATGGAGGGTATAATTCCGAGGGATTGGAGGAGAGCAGTAATAGTACCCTTATATAAGGGTAAGGGAGATAAGGGTAACTGTAGGAATTATAGGGGAATTAGTTTATTAAATGTTGTAGTGAAGAAATTTTGGACGAAAGGACGAAGGACTGATTGTTGAAGAACAAAGTGCGTTTAGAAGTGGTAGAGATTGTGTGGATCAGATCTTTACATTGAAACAAATGATTGAGAAAATGAGAGAGAATAGGAATAAATTGTTATTTGAGGTTTTAATGAATTTGGCAACAGGCGTTGATATGATTAATAGGGCAGCTTTATGGCAGATGTAAGTGAATATATTATGTTGTAGTAGGTCTTCTGATGGAATCAGAAGTATGGTATGACGATAGTGAAGCTTGTATAAGAATAAATGGAGTCGAAGGTGATTGGCTTAATATTAACAGCCGAGTGAGGCAGGGATGTGTTATGTCTCCCTGGTTATTCATTGTATATATATCGGGTTATGAAAGAATTAGAGGTGTCGGTGGCAGGGGATGGTTTTAGAATGATGGAGAATGGTAGAAAGTGGAGGATGCCCTACCTATTATATGTGGATGATTTGGTTTTGTGTATCGAATCTGAAGAGAGTTTGAGAGTATTGGTAGAAAGATTTGGCAAGGTGTGTAAAAATATGAGTTTGAATGTTAACATAGATAAAAGTAGTGTTATAGTTATGAGTGAGAATATTCCTCGGTGTGAAGTTATGATAGATGGTGAGCAGCTGGAACAAGTGTCTGAGTTTGAATATTTAGAATATATGTTGGATGAAAAAGGAAAGGATGATGCAAAGTGTAGTAGGAAAGTTGTGAATGGCAGGAAGGTGACTGGTGCAATTAAATCGTTGGTGGATGTAAAGGGACTAAGTCTTGAGTTCGCTAGGGTCTTACATGAGGGTATGTTGCTACTTGTGTTACTGTATTTTAGTGAGATTATGGTCTGGAAAAAGAGGTATAGATCTAAAGTACAATGTGTTCAGATGGACAATCTTAAGGGCGTGTTATGTGTGAGAAGAATTGATAAAATGAGAAATAAATACATTTGAGAGTTGTGTGGTGTGAAGAAAGGGGTAATTGAAAGAATAAATGAAAGTACGTTGAGATGGTTTGGTCATGTGTAAAGGATATATGATAGTAGGTTGTTAAACGTGATGTATAGTGGTGATGTTGTGGCTGGGTAATCGACCGCTGGTGAAAGACCGAAGTAAACGGTGGATCTGAAGTCATAATGGAATGCCTGGCAGGGAGAGAAATGTGAGTTTGGCAGAGGCAAGAAGAAAGGTGCATAATAGGAGTGAATGGCGGGGTTTTGTGAGGGGTATGGTTGTGGCCCACCTGGGTCAAGTGATGACTCTACTTTAACGAGATGCCATAGTGAGAGTCCGTCGCCGTCCCGTGAAGCTCTAAGGTTGATTTTCTGACTACAACGAGTCCTCACTAAAAAGTATAGAGGGGGCAGTACGGCTGGGCTTTCTTTTCGACTTACCTCATATTCTTATACTACTTTTCTGTTGCCTGCGCATGTTGTGCACCTTACCCCCAGTCTTGGGGAGAGAAGGTGAGTAATAAGATATTATATATATATATATATATATATAATATAATATATATATAATTATATATATTATATATAAAAAACTAAATATATTAATATATATATAATATATATATATATATATATATATATTATATCATAATTAATTCTATATATAATATATATATATATATTATTATATATATATTATATATAATATATTATATATATATATTAATAATATATAATATATATATATATATACATTTATATTATATATATATATATATATATTATATAATATATATATATAATATATATATTATATATATATATATATATATATATATATATATTATATATATATATATATATATATATATATATATTATAATATATATTATATATATATATATATATACTTTGTTATAATTCATGAATTTTTCCGTCCGACGTTCATATAAATTGTTCCCAGAAACGTAAATTACAGCATCAAAAAAAAAAAAAAAAAAAAAAAAAAAATGAAGAAAATTGACACATTTTTCAAAAGAGCAAAAAATAAAAAACGAATTGGACATCTCATACATGAACCAAACAATCAAAATCTCTATGAGATTTTCGAAGTAAATAGAAGCTTTGATGTTGAAAATCCAGAACTTGAAGTTAATGATCAATGTATTGATGTCGATACAAACAGTTCGTTAAAACTAAAATGTTTTGATACAATAATTATAGGCATTTTTCAAGGATCTTTAACACCGATACAAAAAAATATATAATATTTTAGCGTCTGAAACCATGTCAGCCTAGGGGCCTTT
>JABUQX010032039.1:22500-27500 GCA_015478945.1 Trachelipus rathkii
TAGTATATATTATATATAATATATATATTTATGAAGATTGCTAGGAAATTTAAAAAGGAAAAAAAATATTTTAAATTATCACAATGGATAATTATAATGATAATTATAATGGATAATTATAGTGATAATTATAATTACTCTTTGACTGAACAAACCACAGACTCATTGAATGATGGTACTTGGTTTATTTTTTATGTTATGCAAATGCAGTGCTAATGCCGTCCCGGTATTGTCGGCACCTGTATTAATAATATGAATGAAGCTTCCGCATCTGGCGTAGAACCAACTGTTGAAAATTGTTGTTTGGATATTGGAAATTACATTAC
Organism: Trachelipus rathkii; assembly: GCA_015478945.1. Classification (NCBI taxonomy): domain Eukaryota; kingdom Metazoa; phylum Arthropoda; class Malacostraca; order Isopoda; family Trachelipodidae; genus Trachelipus; species Trachelipus rathkii. Next base: position 22,827 of record JABUQX010032039.1, read on the forward strand.
TCAAAATATTATTATTGACAATCTAAAATTTGATTTATTAACAAATCCATACAAACCAATAAGCATTTACAACTTTAAGCAAGATATCACAGGAGGCAAAAGGGCTTTCCTTTACGATTGGCTAAATCAATACAATTCACGGTTAGTATATTCAAAAAAATCAAAGGACTCCTTCTGTTAAATTACTGCGTGTTATTTAGGCTCGCGTCAAAAGATGGTTTTGGTTTCAGATTTATTGTCAAACCATTCTTAAAATATAAAGACTTCCACTCACATGAAAGGAACCATGTTAATTCTAAGTGGCATCTGTAACAGCGATAAATTTTGAACAAATAATTTTAAATAAACGTGTTAATGTTTTTGAAAAATTAAATAACGCTGAACATTTAATTATCGAAAAAAATAGACAAAAATAGTTGTTGACAAAAATTTCAACTTTGATCTTCTGTGGAACCCATGATCTAGCTGTTCGAGGCAGTACTGCAGATACGGGTAATTTTTCGGATTTGTTAAAATCCAGAGTTGAAGCTGGTGATGCTGTGCTTACTGAGCATTTACAATCAAGTGGAGGTGATCAAAAATACACATCACATATGGTCCAGAATGAGCTCATATCCATATGCGGGAACCTAATTTGTAAAAACATTGTGGATGAAGTGAACAATAGTGAATACTTTTCATTTTTAGCGGATGAAACAGCAGACATTTCTGGGGTGGAGCAGCTGTCAATTTGCGTACGTTTTTCTTTGATAAGGAGTTGAAAGTTAGAGAAAAATTTTAGGTTTTACTCCGTTGAAAAATTAAAAGCTGAAGATAAAGCAGAAGTCATTTTATTAACTACCAGAGAAGCTTACAATTTTAAATATGAATAAATTGTATGGTCTTCGGATTTGATGAATGCCTCAACCATGGTGGGAAAGAAAATGGAATATCAAAAATAATAAGAGATCAATATCCCAAGGCCAAAAATTTTTTTACTGTGCTTCTCATCGCTTAAATTTAGTTTTTAATGACTTGAATCTTGTTCCCGAATTTCGAAATACTGTGGGTACAGTGAAAGAAGTTATAAGATTTTTTTTCGTGAAAACCCATTGCCGTAGGTAAAACTGATGAATGAATATAAACAATGCTATGGGCGAAACAAGATTGGTCCCTCATAAATACAAGTCCATCCATCAGAATTTTTTTTTTGAAAATTTCATTAACATTAAAATCAGTTTTTGAAACTTTGTCATCATGATCAGAAGTAACTCAGGCCATCACGACAACAGCCCGCGATTTTCACTTTCTTTTCTAGTCAACTATGATTTAACGCCTAAATCTACTATTTGCTTTAGTTATCATGGCCAAGTCAATTCCTCTTACTTTAAGCCTGTCACGAACATTCTTCAAACTAAAACTATCAATCTGGATAGAGTTCTCAGCACGTTGAAAAGGCTGCTAGAATTTAGGGAAAAATAATAGAGACGAACCAACATGTTCGCGTCTGTTTTCAGGACTTTGTTTTACCAGTGCTTAGGACTTGCAGAATGTTTTTTTATAGAATTTTTCCCAATGCCAGACGTTATATGTGGTCCCAATACAAATTGCGATCTACTTCATCGTAGTCTGTGGATATGATTATTTCATGGGTTTCTCTTTTATACCATTACCTAGATCACTGAATTTCGTTCCCTGCATATCATACTTTTCGGATTCGACAACAGAATACAACTTTCCTCTGTATTTACATCCCGCTAGATTATAAAAAAACTCATTATCTGAATATAACAGAAATTGAATACTTCATATCTATTATACAATATTGAGAACTTTATGTGAACAGAATCATATTTCAATCTTATGAAAGTAAATTCATTATGGGGACAAGTGGTTAAACATTGCTTTCTTTTTCCTTGTCTGTTTTACATAGTCAATTAAAATCTTCTTATATTTACTTCCACAATGCGACTTTGCACATATTGAAAGATCAATTCAGTCACTTTAAGAAGATTTAAAACTGGCTAAGGTCAACCATTTCCGAAGATCGATTTAAATGGATTATGTTTGCTCAGTGTTCAAAGAGAAAAAGTTTTGGAAGGCAATGACTGTAAACTAATTGATGATGTTTATATTTGGAAATATTAAGAAAAAAAAAAGAATTTAAATTTTTATTTTCAAATAAAAATAATTAAACTGAAATAAAAAACAATAAATTAGTTCTTTAAGTGCTTGCCTCAATCAAATCCAAATATTTTTCGCAACTATTTTTATTAGTTTATTTTACTTGTGTGATAAACTAATTAAGAAAGGTTGCATATTTGACGCACATATTACAGCTTTCCAAATAATCTGCTGACATTAGTGAATTTAAGCATCTCAAATTATTAGAAGAAGAAAAGAAAAACTGCCAAAATAACCTGTGTAAGTACTTATTATTTTAATATATATATATATATATATATATATTATATATATTATTATTTATTATTATTATATATATTGATATATATAATATATATATATATATATTATATATATATATGTTTTATTATTATATTTTATTGTTTTTTATTATATATTATATATATTATATATATTATTAACTGAATTCAGCAGTTTGCTGCCTATGACTCATGATCCCGAAGACTCTGGTAACCACTCTTCTGAGCTTAGTTAGACGATAATTGCAAGGTACCAAGTGCCACTAATTTCTTTTCTTTTTTTTAACTAGAATATTATTTGTCTCTCTTACTATTAGCTTCTGCCAAAACTGAACTTTCTTTTTTTTTAAGTTAGTTCTTCTCTGAGCTATTGTAATGCCAGCTGTACTGAAGTTTCTTTCGCTAGAGGCACTGGATGCAGGGGTGCAGGCACATTTAGGCATTTTCTAGCGAGATTTGCTAGCTGTGGAAATATTGTCCAGTGAGTCATCCAAAAGTGAAGCATATCACTTTCATCAGCAATTATGTAAATTATATCCTGTTCAGCTTCTTTACAAGGAAACAAACGTAGAGTTTCTTTATCTTGAGGTGGAATAGCTACTCACTAAAATTTGGGGTTTTCAGTTTTTTAGGAGCTGTAGGCATACAGATATTTTCAGGTTCATCATGATTTTCTGATATTTTTCAATTCTTCAAGAGTTTCTTTTGAAATATTCTCTAAATAGTTCAAATTTCTTTCCTCCATCAAATTTTCGATGCAACTATATTGATATAGAATTGAACTTTAACATAGCAAGCTTCGAATTCCACAGTGTTTCTGTTTCTTGACGAATATTACCTTTTAATTTATTCACCAATCAACTTTGTTTCAATAAAGTGACAAGGAGTTTTGATTGTAGTAAAATCTTTTGAATTTCTGAAGCATTTTTCTCCAAATTATCATCATTAAATGTATGAGGAAGAACAAAGTTTATGATTTGAGATGTGCAATTAAATATTTTATATTTCTGCAATGCTTTTACTATGTTACTTCCTTGGTCTGTTACGAAAGTTAACTTTTACACAAAGTTTTCTTCAAACCCAAGCTTCACAAATCTTCTCATTATTTCCTTTCTATGTTTCCACCTGTTTTACATTTCTCTTGAAAATTGGAGGTAAACTAAACTTTATTAACTAGCGTTCAATCATCATTAATATAATGAACTGTCATTGAAATATATGCAATCATTTTATAATCATCAATTCACATGTCTGTTGTTGCAGCGCAACATGAATTACTCATGACTTATTTGGCATTTAAATGAATCATCTGGCGTAGAATTAATGCAGTGTCAGCTACATGCTTCGAAATAGTTGTTGGATGGGAGATAACTTCTCTTACGTCGATATTACTGTAAGAGGCACCAACTGCAATAAGTTTTTGTGCTAGATTTTTGAAGCCTACCCCTTTTAAAGTTTCAAATAGCCTTATATCTTTAGCACAAAAATTAACACATGCATCCACCATTTCTTGTTTTGTTTTCATTGTTAACTGTGTACTTTCTTTTTCAAAATAGGAAGCAATTGATCACTATTTTGAAGCACTTGCGGTACACTTGTGACGAAAAAATGTGATGAGATTTTTTTTTTTTTTTTTTTTTTTATATTTTTGCATATAACAAAACCTTGTTCCTTTTAACTTTTTTTATCAATAATTAAATCAAAATTGTCCCAGACTTTATTGTTTCTGTTTGAAGCAGAGTGTAAAATAAATTCTCCTGAACTGAGTTTTAAAATTAATCACATTTTCGCCTCCATGTTTATATTAGCCGAATATATATATATATATATATATATATATATATATATATATATATATATATATATATATATATATATATATATATATATATATATATATATATATTTCTATATCTATATATATATATATATATATATATATATATATATATATATATATATATATATATATATATATACTTATTTTGCAGGCCCCCTCCCCACTAACTTCCTACAAGAATTGAGCGACCTCGAGATATTCCTCCACCAATGCCGGCTGAGCCCAGAGATCTGTTAACTTAAGGGTACTGAAATTGCGTCTGATGTTCGATAAAGTAGGGCAATCTATAATAAGATGTTTTGTGTTGTCAATTGTTTGGGAATGACATCTTTATGGCATTAAATTTGTATTCCTAAAGGGAGGGGTGGTGCCCAGAGGGGAGTCGGGACAGCATTACCAATGTTTGGCGAC
>JABUQX010032039.1:47500-79164 GCA_015478945.1 Trachelipus rathkii
CTATAATTTTTCATTAAAAATACATTAAAACATATATATGATTTAAGAGATTCTGATTTAATAAAATTAAAATAATCATAATATATTTAAATATATCACTACATTAAAACTGATTCAAACTATCAAACTAATTATATAACCTATATAGATATTTGAACATATTACACTTGATATGTGATTAATTTAAGTAAAATCCAATATACCTTTTATATTTTGTCTACAAATTGACATTTTAAATCATTTTAATAAATATGAATAACCTTATATTGAATCACTTAAAATGTATATTCTTTAAGGCTTTCTATGCGGACTATATTAATTAGGTTAATTTATTATAATCTCTTCAGTGTGGAAATTTTTTTATTATTTAAAATTAGTATATTATGTACGTTTGGTTAGATTCGACTAAATTTATAATAATGGTTTCGTATTATTTCCAATTATGGAGCTTTATAGTTCTCTCTACCTCACCCTACCCGCATTAATGAAAACCCTCATAGAGAAATTTATTAAATAATTGTATATATATAATCCTAATTGAGGTGTATATTTTATGATTAAATAGAAACGAAGGGTAAATGTGTACGTGGACCATAAAATCAAAAAGTATTTTAAATTATTAAGAATAATTTTATTTTAAAACATCTAATAAATAATAAAGATAAAATGGAATTGTAGAGAAATAACACATGAATAGTAAAATGTATATGATATAAGTAGTTTTACAATTAATCATTTACAATTATTTTATTTAATTTAAGAAAATATTGTAGTGATTTTATTAAAAGAATACTTTAAATGTTGCTAATTTATTATATATAAATAGGATAATTAATTAATATTATTACTACTTAATAAGAGTTTTGGTTTATTTTTATTGTGTGATTAAAATGGATAATGAAGAGAAGTAGTTAATTTATTTAAATATAGCTCAACATCAATGTTAATATAATCTTAATTAATAAGATATATTTAGGGTTCTTAAATTAATTTCTTTACTGAAGGTAGTTTATACTATGAGTGAATATATTTTAAATAAGAGTATAGTTTAAAAGTGCATAATTGATAAAAATATTAAATAATATTATAAGTAATTTGTTTTGTAAATACAATATTATATTTATTATATTATATATTTATTATATATTATAAATAATTATATTAATATTATTATATATATAAATAATATATTACTAATTAACAAAAAATAAAAATAAAAAGATAAAAATTATATATTATAATAAATATAATAATTAAATATTTATATAAATATTATATATTATTATTTAATAAATATATTATTATAATATTAATAATTAATAATATATAATTATAAATATTAATATAATAATGGCATTAATATAATAATATTTAATATATATTATTATATATAGGCTATAATATATATAATAGGGTCTAATTATAATATAGTAATGCAAATTATTATTAAATAAATATATACATTATAAAATTTATAATATAATAATATATATTACAATTAAAATATATATTATTATATATTAATTTATATTTAATATATTTATTATAATATTAATAATTAATTATATATATATAATTTAATTATTAATATATAAATATATTATATATATATAATAATATATTAAATTAATATATAACTATAATATATAATATATTATATATAAAATACTTATTATAATAATTTATATATTAATATTATATATATTATTAATATTTATAATATTTAAATATATATTTTAATAATATATGAGTGATGTAGTGTGTATAAATTAAATATTTTTTTATAATTAATAATTATAATTTATGTTTTAAGTTGATTTTTATTGTGCGATGATTATTATAATTTATATTATATATGTGTGGTGTTTGTGTAATTGTGATATGTGTATGTGTTAGAATGTTAGTGTGATTTATATATTTTTGTGTGTGAATAGTGAGGTTATGGAAAAAAGAATTGTGGGGTTTTTTCAACTTGGGCTATTACAATTGGTTGGTGTGTGAAAAATTTTACCAGTTTTTTTTTTTTGTTAAAAAAACATGCTGGTTTAAGTTGGGGGCCTTAGGGGTGTGATGTGTGTGTTGTTGTTTTGTCAAGAGGGCAGTTTAGTGTTTAGTCAAATAAAAAAAGATGGAATAAAGACCCACTTGTGGAACATGCATCAATATTTATTATTTTACGATATTTAGTTGAGCGAGAAGAAACTTGGTTTGAAAAGTGATGTGAAGAGCTGCACAAAGCAGAAATTTATACTCTCACTATAGATAACCTTGAAGAGAGAAAACAAAAAGTCGTTTTCCCAATCGTGTGTTACATTACTTTGTACTTACTCGTGAGAAGGAGGGTTTAGAGTGTATTGAGCAAAAACGAAACCTCTTATATAATGGTTTTTTTGTCTCTCTTGTGTATAGCTTCTTCTTTTCGCTGTGTCTCATGATCCTCAAACCGTATTGGGATAAGGGGGAAGAAAATATAAATAATAAATGAGCCGCTCCTTATCATTATTTACTCACAGATTATTAGTGTAATAATGAAATGATAAAACTTGGTTTATTATACCGTAGTGGAGACCTCACATTTATATGGGTTATACGGGATGTATATTATTTTCCTCGAGTGAGGTCCATATAAATAGATAGGGTGAAACTTGATAATTTTTATTTATATATTCTCAGGTTATTACCTACTATGTCAATTTTAGGTTTGTTAATTATTCTATCAAATTTGAACTTAATTTTCTACTCAAGAAGTAGTTAATAATAAATGAGATATTTTTGGTATTGTAAGTAGACTCTGAATAGTGTTTTAATTATTAATTTATTATTATCTATGGCACTGGTGGACTCTCGTTTGATTATAGATACCTAATTACAAGACTTTATAAATGGGTGTGTGTTTTAATGGGTGTAATGTACAGGATTGCTCACATTGTTAGTGTTTTTATTTTGCATTCATACAGCGAGAAACTTAAATATTTCGCAAATGTAACCTATGAGTCTGTGCAGAATAGAAAAGCTGCAAGACTGACAAGCTATATATGAAAAAGTAAGAAATTGTGGTTTGAGATTTATAATATTTCAGAGCTGTATAACTCATACAGTGTATTTTTGATGAAAAGCAGAGTATAATCCAAACAGAAACAAGTTTAATGCCCAGTAAGAGAATGAGAAAGCAGGTAATATATAGGAAGAGGAATGCTTTCCTAGTGTAACACAGTATACTCTAGCGGGCGTAAGGTGTGTTTGTTTTATCTTTCTTAATTTATTAATACATCATACAAAATACAATTTTATTATTTTTTTTTTTGGTGGGCAAAAAAAAATTTTTTTCTTATGCCGCGAGGATCAACCAAAATTTATAGTTAACCCCAATTGGTGCTAACAGCACGATTAGTGTTAATAGGTAATACGCGTGTGTAAGTGATTCAAAAGTATCAACACAATACGAAGGCAACACCATGCCATCTGCTCTCTAGGCATTAAGTTTTTTCCGGTTTTTTTCTTGTTTTCCGGTTACCGGATGGGGCCTTGGCCTTTTCGCTCAATACTTTAATATTACGTATGAAGGAGAGAAACAAAGGGTAGGAGCGGACCAAAAACAATCCCAGCAGCCGCTCACTAAGAGGAATGAAGAGTGGGCGTTCGAGGAGAGTGGAGGAGAGGGGAAAAGAGAAGGGGGAGTTAAGAGAAGATGAACGCGAGAACGAGATATAGTGTGAAATCAGTGGAAGGATTATATGGGCGCGGATTGGTGAACATGCACGAGGACCCGACTGGTAGAGGAACGAAAAAAAGCGGAGTGGAATACACAAGAGATGCGAACACAAAGACCACAAGCCGCCCCAACGGACGAGGAGTAGTAAGGGAGGAAGGCAAGGAAGCAGAGTAGGATCCAGAGTGAACGAAGGGGCGGGGAGTGAGAACCCTTTGTTAGGAGTCTGGTGAAAGATAACCCTAGAGTTATAAAGAAGAAGAATATAAAGGAAAGTTTAGTGTAATCTTCAGCTCCTAAGTTCTATTATACTAGATATAACACTCACCTAGAGTTTGGACATATATATGTATAGGCAGCAACACTAAGAAGCAATAACAGTAATAGGTTAGGAAATGTTTTGAGAGAGTATTCAACAAGACATTTTTCTCATATGTATAAAATAATAAGTTGAGATGAAATGTTCGATAGGATATTTTATTATGTTGTGGGCGAGGACGAGGTGAGAGACGAAAGAGGGAGCAACCAGATATCGAAACCAGAAATATAGGAATTGTGATTAGAAAGGAATAGTAATTAGAGACCACAGAATATGTAAATAGAATTGATAAGTTTTTATTAAGTGAGAAAATGTTTGTAAAATTACACCAAAGGATAATCAGAACGACACCAACAACCCAGGAAAAACTATACGTAGTGCGGCAAGAATCTGCTCAAGAAAGTAGAGTAAAAGAAGGTCAGGAAAAAGGAGGATTTGTAGAGAGGACGAGGGAGGGGGCGGAATATCTAAGAAGAGTGGATATAGCATATAAAATTGAAGACAATGTTAAATGGTATGAAATGCGAACATAAAAAATATGAAATTTATTATTTAATCAATTGGAGAAAGGAGATCAGTAGTCGTGTCATACAGGCAATACGAAGTAGTGATAGGGGAAAAGAGTAATAGGAGATGTGAAACAGTAGAAGTAAGTAAATCCATATAATGAACCAAAAAAAAAAAAGTAGAAATAAAAAAAAGTAAGAGAAAGATTATGAGTACAGTAATTTCTCTTGTATTCGCCATTCATACCACATTATTTGGATAGAAAAAGAAGAAGAAGGTCGAGGTTTTAACCGCGCGAAAATTTAACAAAAACAGAACAAGACACAGAATTTATTGATAATTTATCGATCATTTCCCCCTGTACAGATACCCAACCCCACACTAAAGACAACAAGGAAAGCAAAAGAAGAGAAACCCCGAGAGAGAAACACCACCAAGAGCAAAAGAGGAAGCCCAAGCGTCGGACAGCCCGGGCGGACCCCTGCCTACACTAGCCTCAACCATCCGCCTCTCTACCGAACTCTATGTCCCAACGACACCCCCCAACACCCGTCTTTTCACCACCGCCTCCACAACTCCCCTCCCACCCACTTTCACTCAATATCCGCTCATATCTCCACCTCAAAGCCGCGCCCGCCGACCACCAACACCAAACCCCCCCACATATCCACCACCAAAATACCCAACAGTATTTTTCATACACTTTCACAGACTCTAACGCAAAAGCTAATTTGTGCTATCACTCCTGCCACCGAACCACCCATCCACGCAAAACCCTCCGACCGCGCACAGCACCACAGACCCATAACACCTCGCCACACAGATACAGACACCAGAAACCAATTTTATATTGTAAGTATATATAATTTATAATAAATATTAATAATATTAAAGTAAAGTAATTTACTCAATACTAACTCAATTTATCTACGGTATAGTGAGGATAAATTAATATGATCAGCTCTCGACTCTTAATTTTGACCTTTTAATATATTTCTCTATTTGTGAACCTGTAGACTCTATATTTGTATTAGGACCCATTGACCTAATTATTTGATATTATTTTTATGCAAAGTATCACAATTTAATTTTAAACTTTTCTATAACTTTTTTTATGAGGCTCTTCTTGTAACACTTATTTTAGGGCTATAATCTACCTCAAATTTTATTTGAATGAATAACCTCGATTTGATATAATTTTTGTAGATAGAACACCGAGAATTTATTGTGTATAGAATAACCCTCATGTGGGGTATATTTTTTGTAGTGAATCACCGTGTGTAATTTATTTATTTGGAAGAACCCGATTTATTTTTATGTAAGATTAACCTCTTACATAATATTTATTTTTATAGTTTGATATACTCTATATTATAATTTTTTATTGTTAAGAATACTCACTACAAATTTTTGATGAACCCAAAAAACTGTTTTATTTTAGTATAGAATCTCTTTCTCATAAATATTATATGATGAATATCTCCTCAAATTTTATTTAAGAGAATCCCTAATTATTTTTGAGCAATACTTACCTATATTATTATATCTCTCGGTGACATAAACCCTTTGTATATATTATTTAAGTGTGCAAAACTCACCTTTATCGTTTTTAAGATTAGTGTGAAATTGTGCCTTATATACGTGATTTATGACGTTCAGCTCCAACCGTATATTAATTTATTTATTTTGTATACATTGTGTCTACCTACTCTAACCTAATGTTATTTTTTTCTGAACCTAATCTCCATTATTAGAGATCACTTCACCATGTGTATTGTGATATCACATATTTTTTGTGAAAATAATCTACCATCTCTCTAACATTCTAAAAATTTTATTTGTGTACGTACCCTTTTAAAGGGCTTATTATTAAGCCTCTATTATCTTATCATCTACTTATCCTTTTCCTTAACTCATCCGTTTAGTTTTAGGATTTTGTTTTTGATAGATTGTTTTTGTTAGATACTTACTTCCTTAAAATGGGCTAGGTCTTCAATATAAATTAATTATTAAAGAATGGATAGTAAGAAGCTCAATATATAAATTATTGTAGATCCAACTAATATGGAGGACAATTTACTAAATAGTTATAGTTTGAGTTCACGAGATAATATTAATTAATTTAAGTTTTGTGTAGGTACAAATAGTTTATCTAAAATACTGAGTTTTTGACTGTAAACGACAATTTATACTCAGTTTGCTCGCATAATAACTACTTCTTCTCGTAAGTTAAAACCGTTTTTGCTCAAAATGATCCAAGAATTTTTGATTTAAAGTGTAGTTTGTTTGGCGCGTGAATTAATATTTATTGGTTGTTGTGCTCTAGCCAATTTAGGGAATTTATTATTGGGTTCTTCTAATATATTATGCACATTTAGCTACCTGTTCTCATAACAATTATGGGATCACTCAAAAATGAATCCATATATTTTGCGAAGGTTACTCAAAATTGGGGTTCGTCAAAAATAATTGTGGAGTACTACAAAAGTGAGAGTTATGTAGGTTTCTCGTACAAAAAATCACGGGGTATCTTCAAAAGGGGAAATCCGTATGGAAAAGTACTCAAAAATAATTAATATCTTGTGAGATGTGCGTCTCGAGAAAAAATACCGAGAAAGTCCTTACCTTCGAGGAAAAATGCTCAAAGGTGGATCTCAAAAAAAAATTTTAGGGTTGCCCAAAAAAAGGTCAAGGCCCTAAAAAAAAAATGAGAAGGTTAAAAAAATATCAGGAATATACTAGGAGCCCACAAATAAGGTCTTAAATTTGTGCTCTCCAAAATGGGAGGTTATATACTGTGTCGCGGTCATAGTATGACTCGCCGATCGAAGGAAGGAAGGTCCTCGCTCCAAGGTCATATTTTGCCTTACGTTATATGCGGAAATAGTGTATTGATATACATACTCACTTCGTTACCAGATCGTCATTAAATGGCTAATTCGCTAATCGTGCTCAGAAGGAAAAGATTCTTACTGTGGTTTGCGGACGGTTTTTTTTTTAGTCTTTTGAATATACCATAAATAGGATTTGTCCGTCTGACTGTGTACTAGAAATGTTGTATGAAGATGTGGGTATTCCGCTCTCCTTTAATGAGTGATTTACTATTGGTGGGACTGGAGTATCTAAGGGAACTTTGTGGATCGAGTTGTCTTTGACAAAAAATGTATGCGACGACGACAGCACTTTGACTCATGTGGTTCCTTTTCCATATGAGCGACGGAACAGGCGGTTCCGTGTCCTTTGAGGATATAAATTCCTCCTATCTCTGTGTGGCTTCCTGATGATGTCTTTAGTTTTTTACTTCTCTCGAAGAACACATTTCGTGTGTCAATATCGGGCTGTGGGTTGGACGGGGGGGCCGGGGACTTTCTTCTTCTTTTTTCTATCAATTGTGGTGTACTTATTCTCGGGAGGGGGACTCTTACAGGAGGTAGATTTTTCTGTTTAATTCTTTTCGACTTACTGTGATAATTACTTTATTTTTCTATTAATGATTCTTCTCACCTGCACAATAACCTAACTACAGTCCGATTGTCCTATACTGTTCGTTATGGTCTCACAACGTTTTATCGAACATCCGAACCCTTACCTTCTATACAACCAGCTTATGTGAATACCAAGAGGTGGCTGACACTACAATCTAAAAAATATTACTTCTAGAATTGCACTCACTCTGTCCATTATCTTCTCGATGGTCTAGATCTTCTTTCGCAAAGTGATCTTTGAGTATTAGTTATATTTTGTCTTACCTGTGGTGGTTTAAAAGTCAAGTGCTCCTTGAACTCCTTTGCATCGAAAAATATCAAATATCAAATTTAAACTAAAAAAAACCAACTCAATTTATGGCGTTTTCGTGTATCGAGAGAGCTTTTGCACGGTAGCTCATTTATCTTAATCCACTCATTACAGTAGAGCGTGGTTGCTATTTAATCTTCGAACGGTTCTACTAGTACTCATCTGTAGTATCATTATTGAACAATATCTTATCCTTTCGAGTCCTTTTAAACATAAAACAAAAAAAATGAATATTGGAATCATTTGCGGTGGAGCATCTTTCAAGCTGAAAAGCTCTATCTCAATAGGAATACTAGGGATATCTGTTATAGATATCTGCTGAAGACTTTTTTTCTCTATAAAAAATATACTCACAAGTAATATTAATTATTATATATCTAAGTAATAAGAGTACTCATATACTTCTGTCCCTTATGTTTATGGTGAAAAGATATTCTGTCTTTCTTATCTATATATTTTCTGTCGGGGGGGGTGAGAGAGCCTCTAGGTATACACTTACCTGTAATCTTTGAGATTAGATTATATAATCAAGTGAGGTCGAGTCTCATAAGGCTTACTATGTAATATTTAAATATTTATAATCTGTTCTCATACGTATACTTTTCCACTAATCTCCAACTTTAGTAACCTTTATTAATATACTTTGACTCTCTCTTGGTTACGTTTAGATGTTATGGTAACTTAAGGTATGGATATCATTAAGATAGGATAACTCTCTCAGCTATTAGCGGCTAAGGTAATGTCTTCTCGATATTGAGTGAATATAATAATTATTCTTAGTCATACTTTTATCTTCTGGAATATGTAATGGGAAGGATAGTAAAGGTATTTATTTATTATTAATATTAAATTTAATATATATGGTTATCTATATTGGTTTATGTTCTTATGTTCTGTATTTCACTTAAATTGTGTATTTTTTTGAATGTTAGGGTATGTTGTATCGAGTATAATAACAACAGGATTGGAATTTCTTTTTCTCAAGGACTTGCTTTGATATTTTAAATTTATAAAATGAGTCTGGATCTATCCTTTTCATTTTACTCTTGCCATTACCTTTTCTGTATTGTTTTCATATAGTATGTGATTAAACTTCTTACATTTATATCTTCTTGTTTGATTTTTCTACTTGACCAAGATTATTATTATATCTTCCTCACTTTATTCAATATATATGACTAAATTGCGTCTGCGGAGCTCATCTCCTGTTTTAATTTTTGCGTTTTCCAAAAGTATGGTTAGAGCACTTACTGAAGAGACGTGTAACACACCCACCCCCTCCCAGGGTTGAATGGGGCTTCCGCCCGGTAGTGGTAGAAAGTTATGATGATTTATTATCCTACTATTAGGGAGTAGGGGTAGATATAGTATGATGAGTCACTATATTTTATTACTCTTAGATAGAAATAACTCACCTATATTTTTATTTATTTGGGAACTTATAATATCAAGTGGTGGTGAAATACCTCATACTTCGAGAAAGGGGGTACTTGGGGCTTTATACCCCCTGATTGGGTCAGCTTGGAAACGCTAATAAAATAAGGGTTGACTCATTATGGAAGGATTAGGGGGGGGTGAGGAGCCCCTAAAAGGTGACGTCTATATATTATTTATACTCTATTTTATTAATTTGAGGGAGGTTGCCCCCCCTGGAGGGGTCTTATCCCTATTAGTAGGACAAAAAAACACCGGCGCTAACCCCCAATTTTTTATGTAATATATTATTATACATTATATATTAATATTATAATATTAGAAGGATAATGCGTTATTGAGAGAAGGTGAAGCTTTGAAAGAGAGGAGAACCAAGAGCCTGTGTAAGGGTGGTCGTGTAACTAAAGGGTTGTACGCAGAGAGATACATGATTTGGATACAGTCAATTTTTTTTTCTATCCAGTTTTCTTTTCTGTTTTTTCACTACAAAGTTGTCTCTGCTCTTTCTTCTCATTTCACATCTTCTCCCGTTCCCGCTACACCTTCGAAGATCTCCACAGGAAAAAAGCTTATCAGTTTGAGGCGCAAAGGCTGCTAATGTGTTGTGAGCAGCCCTCATGCCCACATCACACATCACTACATACAGGCACGACACACTCCAGCGACGTCGCCACGCAGTCTTACTACTATCACTATCTACGCACATACCATACATATATCATTCAAACAACCTACTTCTACGCCATGACAGATCACAGCACGTCGAAGCAACCTATCTTAAAAATTATTATTTTACAACAAAATAACATAATATAATATTATATTATATTTATAATTTATTATGATGTTAAGAATTATAAGTAAAAAAAACCCACCGACTTAAAAGGAATAATATAATTTTTCTCGTGGGGACTTGAATTTATTATTTATTACCCCGTATTATTATAATAATATTTTTTACCCCATCGTAAACGGCTGGATAAGTGTTATGAAATAATAATATAATAAAAATACTAATTTAAAATTTTAAACCCATCTTGAAATGTTACTCATTGTTAAAACCCTCAAAATTATATTTTTACTCTTATTTAAATAAGGGGTACTATTAACCTACTCCCCTAGTAATAAAATAAGATTTAACCCATTTCCATAATAGGAACATATCAATAAAACTCCCAAATAAACCAATAAATGATATTATACAATCCGTTCCTCTCTCGATATAATATCATGTATAAAATCATTATATTATTTAATAGGCATATAATATTTATTATTATTCGACACTTATCACTAATTTATAAGAAAGCCGGCCCAATTTTCAAAGGGGAAAAAATTTATAAATAATAATTAAGAATGATAAAATTTTATTTGGGATTTTATATATTATTAATATTATAATATTTTATATATAATTATAATATATTATATAATTAAATATATATTAATATTAATATAATTAATATTATAATAAATAATATTAAATTATCTTAAATATATATATTTAATTATATAATAATATATTAAATATATTATATTATATATATAAAATTATATAATTATTAATTTATATATTAATATAATATTAATATATATAATTAAGATTCCTTTAAATACACTACATTCATATATCTCAACTAAGTTATGAACTCTTCAGTAAGAATTAAGATTTTTACTTACCTTTTAAAAATCCTGAACTCTTCAGTAAGAATTTTGCCTAAAATTTCATTTAGATTATTCTGGTGCTATTCCTCTCTCTCATCCATTCAACCAACTCTTTTAGGATTAATATTATATTCCTTTTAAATAGTATGTCCATTTATGGTTCTTTTCAGTTTCAATAAAGATATTAATGTTTGAATTGACTTATACTCTTAATAGATCCCTGTTATAAAATCTCACAACTTGATTTCTTTTTAGTAATTTATATTTTAGTATATCTACAAAACTAGATTGAATTTGGTCCAGTCTTCCCTCCGTTCATATCTATCCCTCTTCCTGTAATCTTCTCTGGGATTTCTTTTCGGGAGGGGGGGGGAGAACTAGCTAAAATGATCGACTTTAACACCATTGTCCCCCCGACTATAATATTAATTATTTAATTTGTCGAAACACGACATTCAAAATAAATCTTTCCAGTATTTATCCCTGCCTCATGGCTTCTATAGAATATAGTTAGAAGTTAGGTATATTTTATGTTTATGCTTAGGTTATAGATGTTATTGGTTAGGTTTAGAGTTAAGGTTAAGTTAGTGTTAATAGTAGTAGTTATGATTATTATTATTTTTAGGTTGAGTTATGTTAGGTTATGTTAGTTTATTGTTTGTAAATAATATATGTTATTTGTATTTATTGTTATGTTAGTTGTTATGACTCAATCCACTATACATTTAAGATTTATTTTTGTATATGTTTTATGTTGTCGTATTATGTCATTTTATGTATGTTATGTTATGTTATGTTATTGTTATGTTATGTTATGTTATGTAGTTACCGTATTAGGTTGGGTTGAGGTTAGGTTAGGTTAGGTTAGGTTTAGGTTATGTATATGTTATGTTATGTTTTATGTTATAAGTTTATGTTATATGTTTAAATGTACTATAGTTTAATGTATATGTTATAGTTATAGTTAGGGTTAGTGTATAAGGTTAGGTTTATGGTTAGGTTAAGGTTATTGGTTAAGGATTAGGTTAGGTTAGTGTTTGGTTATGTTATGTTATGTTATGTTTTATGTTATGTTATGTTATGTAGTTACCGTTTAATATTGAAAGAAATTCATTATGTGGAGGAAGAACATGACGAAGTTGAGTTATGGTTAGGTTAAGTTATGATTTCGTTTTATGTTTGATTTCGTTTAGATAAAATAAATTGTTACGATAGATGGTATTTATTTTTTTTAACATATATGTGAAAAATTGATCCTGTCGATCAATTTTCCTCTTGTCTCGTCACCATTTATGGTACTAAGCTTCTTTTCTGGCTCCATTACTTTATGTATGTAAAATTATAATTTAAAAAGTTATGATGATAGGTTCTTAATCATGGATATCTATCTTTTTAAATTACAACTCTTATTATCATACTTTACTATTTTTCCTTAATCTACTTTTATTTTCTTACTTTCTTATCTTCAACCTATTCCTTTTCACTATCATCCATATAATATACTTACTCATATTACTTATTTTTCCTTTTAAATCTTTTATGCTCCATTATTATTAATTCACCCCTTAACACTCAGTTTTTCATAATTGCTCTTTTTCAATCTATGCTAAAACTAAAATCATCAAAGAGTATAATAACTTGAATGCTAAATAATTGATGCGCATATTAGAACAACTAGTCTTTTTAATTTCATTAATTACTCTCTAATGTGATAAGTAAAATAAAAAAAAAATATAAAACCATGATGTTATTCACCGCTAATTCACTCTAAAGGTTGCATGTTGCAAAATTTTCCATGATAAAAGCTAATCATCAATCTTTAAAATAACCCACTTCCACCAACACCATGCAGCTCCTTCAATCATTTTCTATTCTCTTGAAAAGATAAATCACCAATCCATATCTTTTTTCATTATATATTTATGATAATCATTCCTATATGAATAATTTTGACTAGAACGAAGTAAGTAAAATATTTTAGAATTTTATTTGATATTGATGTTAAATCTAAGAGAGTTGCGCTGAATAAGGTAGATTTTAACTTACTTACATACTACTTTACATACTACTTAACTACTACTTACCACTACTACATACTTTACTAACTACTACTAACTTATTTACTACTACTTACAACTCTAAGAAATGTGTAACTGCTTAAAATAATAGGAAAAAAATTATATATCATAAAACCAATAAACCATATAAATTATATAAATCATATAATAAATTATTTCATTAAATCATATAAATTAATAATAAAATAATAATAATTAATAATTAAGTAATAAATAAGAAATATTCTTTTAATTAATTCTGTTCTTTAAAAAGTTTTTGTTTATCAAGTTTATATCATTATATATAATTTTTGTCTATTTATTATGTATTTAATATCTTTGCGGATATAATATCCATCTAAGTTTACAAAGCATTCAATGTTATATAGATTCTGGTACAGTTGTGAATTGAAAAAGGAATATATAAATATAATTATTCAAATTTCTCTATCATGTATTTTAAATTATGAGATAATCTATAAGGGAAATTTATTGGTGTAATTAAAAATATAATTATCCAGAAGAGTTTTTTTTACTTTACAATTAATGTAGCAACTAGCTATAAAACAGACTACTTATCATGTGAGATAAAATGTATAGAAAAAATACTTCATTATATGTGTAGAATAATATTAATAAGATATATATAATATCAGGATTAACAAGGCTGGAAAAGCTTATATTAGCAACAATAATTCTTGATTTGTTAACACTTTTGTATATTTAATAAGATATTTGAAAAAGGTGAACAGGCCTAACGTGTTCTATAAAATATATAACTATAAAAAGGCTAAAAATACATCATGACCGTAGTAGCTATTGTAGCATATATATAGGAAGAGAGCTGGGTGTGTGAGATAAAGAAAGCAAATATATACATAAGGTACAATTTCCCAAATAATAAAAATAATTAGAACTCATTAGTTTTATATATTTAATCCATGTGGAGAGGGTGAGGGTATGCCGTACTTACCCTTATATATATTTGGGTATATGGAGGATACAATATGCATATATATATATATATCCACGTTATATAAATATGGTTTGATAATAATTTTTATATCATTGTAACCATAAGTATATATCATCAATATAATATAAATATATATATATATAAACTTAAAAAAAAAATAAAATTTTCAATAATTTATTTTTATACATTTTAGATATAAATATAATAATATATAATTTAATTTATTAATAATTATAAATTAATTTATTATCAATAAAGATATAAATATAATATAATATATAATATATTATTAAAATATTATATATATTTATATATAATAATATATTTATATTAATATATTTAAATTATTAATTATTAAGAATAATTATATTTATTATTTATATTTTATTAATATATTAATATTTATTTTATTATATATAATAATTAGATATTATATTAATTAATATATAATTAATTAATTATTATTATATATATATATATATATTATATTAAAATATAATAAATATTAAATATTATATAAATATTAATTTATTTTAATATATAATATTATTTTATTAATATAATATATATTAATATTTAATAAATAATTATATATAATATTAGATTATATAAAATTTAATTTATTTAAATTAAGATATATATCTTATTTAGTTATACTTATTTTATAATTATTTATCTAATATTAATAAATTATATATATTATATAATATATAAATATTTATATATAAATTATATATTATTATAATTAATATATAATTATTATATTATTATATATTATATATTATAAAAATTAACAGTATATTATTTAGCAATCTTAATACTAGAGTAATCAATAAATAGAATATATATTTTAATATAAATAATGGATATATTATTAATTATTAATTTTATTATATAATATTTAACATTTAATATAATATAATAAATTAATTATAATGTTATTTTATATCTATAATATATTATTTTATCTAATGATAAAAAAAGATAGCCTATAATATGGATCTTTTTTTAAAAGCATAATTTTAATAAAAGTAAGTGTGAGATGCTGATAATGAAAATATTTATAAATATATCTTTTAAAAATTTAAATAAATAAATAAATAAATAATAAATAAATAAGCTAAAATATATTATAATACTATATTTGAAGAGCATAAAATTAACAACAAGGCAATAGCAAAGCAGCGAATAAAAATTTTTAATATCATATATTCATACCAGTATATAAGTATATTCAAATAGTTTCTAAAGAGACAAACATTTATACTTTAATAAAAATTCCAATACCAACTGCATGCATGAAGGAATATTGGATTTATTTCTATAGAGTATTCAATACTTTTAAACCTTTAAAATATTCAAAATAATTTTGAAATTTTTTTTTTCCTTTCCATAAACTATTCAACGATTGAATTAGAATAAACAAAAACCAATTGTATATGTAATATGGATGTTTTCACTTTCACCAATAAGGCTGAATAATCATACCAATAAAGTGGTTGAATTATTTTTAAGCGATTTAAAGATTTGTTCAGTTTCTGAATGCAGTTTTTATTCCTAATGAAATTTAGACCTTGATGAAGAAATTAGTTTTTGTACATTATAAGGCCCCACGTTAAAAGTGAACCAAAAGAGTTTCTTGTTAAACGCTTTATCAATATCTTTTCTCATTATTTAAACCCTATTAAGGAAAAACGGAGAGGAAAACAGAATTAATTATTATAATGTAATTATTATACTAATAAAACTTTTCAATATCCCCGGTTGTTAGTTTTTATTAATGGGCAAAATGGGGATTTGTGTATCTTATTTTCCCGCTAAAGATATAAATGGCGGGTTTCCGCCAAGATCCCTGGTATGGAACCGCAGTATGGTTGGAAAAATATTGGAGCGATTATTACTAACATCAGGAAACAATGCACTCAATATTCACCATCTGTAGTTTTTCGAAATAATAAATAATTTGTGGGACGTAACTTTTTTATTATTCATAATTTAATGGTGTGTTGTCTCAAAGTAGTAGCACATTAATTTCACTGACAATAGGTGAAAAGAATGCCATGGAGGAAACTTACTCCTCATAGTGTCAATTGTGGGTTTTAAAAACTCAATGGCAAGCCTCACTACCACTTGCAGATATATATATATATAGGTAGATAGATATAAACGCATTTTTTATTCATTTTATTATTTTCTATTTATTCTATTTATTATAAATTTATTATTAATTTCATTGATTATACTTTTATCTCTTTTCATAAAAAACAAAACAGACATTTTATTAATGTTATATTTAATAAATAAATCTTTTATTTTATTAATTATATCCCAGCCTAGGCAATTAACAATATTAAAATAAGTAAAGTTAAAATATATTAATATGATTATTTTTTAATTTTAATTTGTGCTACATTATTGAGTTGATAGGATCTTATTAGTACAGAGAGCATTTTGAGTTGGCATACACTCATTTTTAAAAATTTATCCTATATTTTATTTCCACACACCCACAGAATCACCCATTTAAAAATTTATACTTACACATGGGCAAAGCTAAACTAACTCTCTTTTTTCTCCTTATTTGATTTTTTTTATCTTTTTTTTTTTATTTTGAAAGGATGCGACTGTAGTGTATTGGATAGATTCGTATAAATAGCCAAACAGCCTCCTCAATAAAATATAAGGTGTTTGTTAGTTTTTTGTGAAAACTCATATTTAAAAGTTGATAAATTAAAATATAAAAAAAAAAAGAAACCTCGGATAAAGTATTAACAAATAAATGGAAGAAATGACCAATCAAATTATCACCCAAAAGATCAATACAAATAGGGGGGAGTGGCGTATAAGTTATGGTGTGAATCAAAAAATTAATAACAAAGGTATATTAAATTCAGGTTTTATTATTGTATAGATATATAATATATTATATAAATTTATATATGCTGTATTTATATATTATATTCATGATTAGAACTACGGTAATATTATTTAAGAAAATATTACAATATATTTAAATTTTAATATATTATTATATTATATAATATTATATATATATATTTATATATTTTTATATTATTTATATATGTTAAATATATATTATATTATATTAATTATATTTAATGATATATATATTTTAAATATTATATTATTAATTATAAATATTATTATATACCGCTTATTTTAGATTTAATACTTCTTTCTCTGGGTTATAAGAATAAAAATTTTATATTATATCTGATCAAGTGAATTAGAATTAAATTAATTAAATTAATACAAAATTTATATTAAATTTAAAATTATACTTTTTTTTTATTAAACTATATTATAATTTTTGATTATTTATTTTATAAATAATATTTTTTATTCTTTATTTAGGTTATTTGATTTGTTTTATATATGTATTATAAATGATGGATTAGGATTTTTGAGTGTCCCCAATCAATTTTATGTAAAAGTATTCATTTTCAACATAAAAATTTACATACCAAAATTTACTATCTATGAAGTTTAACTGGGTTCATGAATTATAACATAATTGACACTATATGATTTTTGCTCGGTTCAAAGATAGGAAATATTTGAATATATATTTAAATTAT
Organism: Trachelipus rathkii; assembly: GCA_015478945.1. NCBI lineage: Eukaryota > Metazoa > Arthropoda > Malacostraca > Isopoda > Trachelipodidae > Trachelipus > Trachelipus rathkii. The sequence continues at coordinate 65,562 of JABUQX010032039.1, forward strand.
TGTATTCATACATGTAGCAAACTAAATTTAGTTGATTGAATTCTAAACATATTTTGAAATAGGTTTCAAATTTACTTTAATATATATATAGAGTCTATTTATAAAACAGATTCCATTTCTGTCTGTTATTAATTTGATTTAGAAATTTTAAGTTTTAATAATTTGATTTGTAAAATATGTTTTAACTACTTTTTTTTAATTTTGTATAATATAATTTTATTAATTTTTTATGAATATTTTTAATTTATTTATAATCATATTTTAAAAATGGCAATGATATATATATAACAAATACATAACTAAAAAGGCATATAATAAACATTATTATAATTGTTTCATATAACCATTTATATATTATATATTTAAATTTAATAATTATATTTAATATACATTAATATATTAATATACTAAAAGTAACAATTAATAAATTATAATATTATTTATAAATAAAATTAAATTAAATTATAATTTAAATTAGATATATATAATATATGTATTAATCTTTATAAGAAATTATTATTATTCCTTACACTTTTAATTTTGAATATAGAATTTTTAAAAATAAATTATTAATTGGAATTTATATAATATAGAATATATTAATAATATATTTAAAAATATATTTATAATTATAATATATATTAATAAAATATATTTATATAAAATTTATAATATTATAATTATAAAAATATATATAATATTTATAATATTAATAAAATTATATATATTATTTAAAATAATAAGTAATATAATTATATATAATATAATAAATTTAAAATAATATTTTATTAATTAATTTTAATTAATTATTTAATATAATTTTATATTAAATATTATTAATAATAATATATAAATTATAAAATTATATTTTATAATTATATATTTTAAATTAAAATTAATATGTATATTTAAATATATATAAAATAAATAAATAATATAATTTAATTAAATAAATATCCTATAAATATTTTAATAAGTATTATTCTTATCTATATTTATATTATTATATATATATTGAAATTTATATTAATAATATATATAGAATATATTTATATAAATATATTTAAATATAAAAAATTTAAATATAATTATTAAAATTAGCAATAATAATATATATTAAATAAAATTATTAATAAGTATATTTACAATTAAATTATTTATTTGTTTTCATTCCATAAGAAAAGCAATATAGGATTTATAAAAAAAACTATTTAAAATAAACCTAATTAACAATTAATAGCAATACCAATTATAATCAAATTATAACATTTCCTCAAGTAGATACTTTTATATTTATATACATTATAAACTTGAGATGCAGGTGATAAACCACCATGGGGTATAAATCATATTATAACTAATAATATAATATAGTTTTAATTTTTATATAATAGGTATTTTATTATATATATTAATATAATTTTTTTATATATTAATATATATATATAATATATATATTAATATATATATAATATAATATATTAATATATATATATTAATTTTAATATATAATGACATTATATATATATAATATACTTCGTTCATTTAATTAATACTTTTCATTAATATAAAAAGAATAAATATTTATAAATAGATTTAAAGGATATGTAAAAACGTTTGGAAATTAAAGATTACCAATTATAAATATAAATATACTATATATAAAATTTTTTATAATATTTATATTATAATTTATATATATTTTATATATATAATAATATATTAATATTTTATATTATATATATATTTAATATTTATATTAATATAATATATATATATTATATATATAAATTATATTATATAATATATAATTATATATATATTTAAATTATTAATAATTATATAATTATATATATTAATTATAAATTAAATATATATTTTAATAATATTCTACAAGCGATATATTTGCTTATAAGAGATTATGTATTTATCTTTTCTACAAATATTATTTAATATTAATTATTTTATTTATATTTATAAATTATATATATATAATATATTTTGCTTATATAGAGATTATGTATTTTCTTTTCTACAAATTTATTGTAACGTTTACAATATATATATATTATATATATTTTAATATATATATTAATATTTAATTATTTATATAAATTCTAATATATATATATAATTATTAATTATTTATTATGTTATTGGCTATATATATATTATAATAATATATATTATTATAATATTTATATAATAATTAAATATATAATAATTATATTATTATAATATCTGACTACCGGTTATGTTTTAAAAGCATTTAAGACATTTAATAATTTTTAAAAATAATTTTATTAATATATTTTTTTTTAATTTTATTATTTCAATATATAAAGAAATTAATATATTATTATATTATTAATATAATATTTATATTTTATTTTATATATATATTATTTATATATAATTAATTATAATTTATCAAAAATAATAAATTATTAAATCTATAATAAATTAAATATATTATATTATATATTAAATTAATTTATAATATATTATACATATTTATAAATCATTGCAAATAGTACTTTACTTATTAATAAGAATATGAATAGATATTATATAAAATATATTTTTCTTATTTATCTTTTATAATTATAATATATTAACTATATATTAATATAATAATTAATAAATAATATTAATTATATTAAATTAAAATTAAGAAATAATAATATATAATACATATTAATAATTTATTATTATTAAATATTATCTATAAAAATTATTTGTTATATATTTTAAATAGTATATAAGAATTTTAATATATATAATATATATATATTAAATTAAATATTATTATTATTTTTATTTAATTATATATTATAATATTATTAATTAATAGTTAATATTATTTATAATATATATTAATTATTATATATTTAATAAATATATATTTTATATATATATTAATATATTAATATAATATATATATATTTAATATATATAATATATTATATATAATAATATATATTATTAATTTATAATAACTAATGTATATCTTCTATATCTAAATACTATAATATATATTAAGATATATCTATTATAAAATATATATATATAATATTAAAATAATTTAAATAATTAATATTTAAATATATTAAAATTATATATATAATTATATATTTAATATATATTATATTATTAAATTATAATAATATTATATTTATTATTTATTAATATTTATTAATTATATATATTATCACTAATATTATAATATTAATATATTAATTTATTTATTAATATTATATTATATTTTATAATTTAATTAATTTAATATATTATTTATATAATATAATATTTTATTTTAAATATAATATTATATTATAAAATATTAATTAATTTATTAAATAATTAATAAATTTTCTAAATTATAAATATAATAATATTTTTTTTAAATATTAAATAATTTTATATATATAATTTTAATTATATTTATATTATGCTTGATTTAAATATTTTGAAGTATATATTTAGGATTATTTAATATTATTTAATCTATTTAATATATATTTATATATTAGCTATAGATTTTAATAAAATAATTTATTATATATTATTTAATATAAAAAAATTAAAATATTAATTTATTAATATTATATTAATTTAAAATTTATTTATATATTATTGACAATATTTAATATAGATAATATATTATAATTATATTATATATATTATATTTTTATTATAAATAAATATATTAATTTTAATAAACTGTACAATTTAATAATAAAATAATTATTTTATAATCTATTTATTTATTTTTAATTGTACATATTTTTAAATATTATATTTTATAAATTAAATTTTATATAAGATATTAATTAAAATATTATTTAATAATTATATATTTAATATTATTTAAATAATATTCCTAAGTATTATATAATTTAAATTTATTTATTTATATATAATATAAATTAAATATAATAAGTATATATTTAAATGTAGTGATTGTAAATGTATTTGATATGTATGTTATGTAATTTTGAAAAAAACAAAATTACGATAATGTATAACATTCTGTTGGAATAATGAATACTACAATTCTTTACATTAGTATATTAATATTTTTAATTTTATAAAATATTATATAATATTATTAATTATATATAAATTATATATTATATATATTATTAATATATATATAATAATATTAATTATAATTTAGGATCATAAATTATATAATAAAAGGACTTAAATTTAAAATAAATAATTTATGGTAAAAATTTATTGATAATATTTAAATGATATTTATAATATATATTATAAATATAATATATATTATATATATTGTAATTATATATATTATATTAATATATATTATATATTCTATTTGTTAAAATTATAATAATATATGAATTATATTAAGTAGATTTTATTTTATAGATATATAATAACATATAATATTATTATATATTATATATATAAATTATAATATTATATATTATTATTAATATATAATAAATTAATAATTAATATATTTAATAATAATTTTATATATATATATTATTTAATATTTATATAAAATAATATTTTTATTAATATAATATTTATATATTAATTATTATATAATATATTTAATTAATTAATTATATTTTAATAAATTAATAATATTCATAAACAGACAGGCAAATAATAAAAGATAAATAGATATAATAGGCAAAAGAAGGAATTATACTTAAATAAATATAATATAATATTATTTATAATAATTTTATATATATATATTATTTAATTAATTATTATATTAATATAATTTATAATATGATTTCTTTGTCATTATTATACTTTTTTTATTATATATACTAATAAAATAAATTATTTAATTAATTTATTATAGATATTTTATATATATATAATATATATATATAATACTCAAAAATAGTGGATTAATAAAAATAAACTTTATTTATTTAAACTGATATTATATACTTTAATATAAATAATATAAAATAATCTACCAATTTTTATTGTTATTTTATATTATAAGCAATGATAAAATATTTAATATATATATATAATATAAAATTTTTTTATATAAATTTTTATATTATTATTAATATCTATATATTAACGATAAAATAACTAAATATAAAATAATAAAACAAAAAGAGCTTTACTTGTTTTGTCTTTTACCAAATCAAATATGTATAACTTGGCCTTTATTATTATATACACTACCCAAGAATAATTAAGGTTTATTTAAAATAAAGGGGTGGGCCCTACTACTAGGATTATTTAAATAATATAATATAAGTGTAAAATAATAATATAAACTCCAAAAATATACCTTATATTGGTTATAGGTATTATAATATTTATTAGGGAATTTAAATAAACAACTCGCATAGTTGAGTATTATAACATATATATGAATATTCTTTTGTATTTTTCCCTTTAATCTTTTTCACACAGACAAACACGCAGTAATAGGGGTGGGATAAATATCAATAAGAGCTAAATTTTTCGTAGCGATTTGCAGTCAGCGCACCACTTTGAAGTTATCACATTATAATAACTATTTATATATTTTTTCTATTTTGATTTTTTGATAGTATTGTTTATAATATATTAATAATTTATTATTATATTTAATATATTAGTGTTATTATTTATTTATTAATATGCATTAAGATAGAAAATAAGATAAATATCAAATAATATAAAATAATTAACCCAATAAATAAATAATAATTCTATAAAAATAATAAGAAATACTTAAAATATACAACAATATAACACGAACATAACTTAACTGAACTTCACGTCATTATTTCAATACGTCTGACGACATGATTTATTTGGAAGGAGACTTACAAAGGGAAACAAACCTCGATCACCAGAGGTAATAAAAAACTATAATTAGAAAAAAAAAGGGAAATTGAGAGGATTTAATTTTTTTTTTTTTTTCCAAAGGGTTATCTTTGGAGAATGGCCGGGCCGGGATAGAAATCCCACAATAAAGCTGATCCGACATTATACTATAATTTAATACCCTATAAAAACAGAGGTTTTTATCTTTCTTTAATCTCTAAGATAGCAGCACGAAAAATTATATATTAAGCCCAAATTAACAAGAACGCTGAAAAGAGACGAGCAGGGAGAATTAAAAGACAAACAGGATAAAAATGGCGGCAACCTCCAAGTGGCCAAGGACTTGTTGCGTGCTATATTCTTTACCACAATATATTTTAAATTGAAGTATTTTACTTATTATTTTAAAGATAATACATAAAATTTAATCTAGGTCAATTATATTACTTTTTATTTCTCCATTATAAAAAAGGCCACAATTATAGAGGTCTTACGTAAAGTATATAGGATTATTATATAATATTACTTGAATACATAAAATAGAATGTTATTTTTTTTAAATAATGTATTATGGGTCAATTATAATTAATAATAAATGGCATTTTAATTAATTTTTCTTTCCTTACTCTTATATTTACTTTTATATTAGATATCTTGATTAAAAAAACATATACAAATTATTACACTCCATTTATATCTTAATAAATTATCCTAAACAGATCCACTTATTTTCTATATATTTGTTATTAACAATTGATATGTTTAATGGACTATATTACTATAAATATATATAGTTTTTTAAATATTTTTTTATTTGGGAGATGATTAGAAGGGGGAACCCCACCCATAAAAAAAAAATTTTAGAACTTATTCTTTTCCTATATATGTTCCAAGTGGGTGATCTGAGATTTGAAAATAGTTGGAGGAACCAGAAACATCTCAACAAATTTGTAATGGGAACATAAATAAGAATAACTGAAAATTATTTTGTGCTTGCAATTGTTGTAGGAATATTTATTTTTCTCTTTTCTGTCTCTCTTTGCATCAATTTTTATAATTTGTGATATTTAAATTTATACCTATATATATATTAAGTTATTTTATTTTTATTTTTTTATTTTTTAAATTTTAATAATATATTAAACTTATAAATAAGCCTATTTTATTTTAAATAATGTAGATCCATAAATATATTTTTAAATAAGTCATATTCTTCAAATAATACATTTGATCATTCTATTTATTTAAATAACGTGGAATAAATTCATAAAAATTTATATATTTTATATATGATTACCCTTTATTCCTTATTATATATATATATATAATATATATAATATTATATATATATATATATATATATATATATAAATATATATATATATATATATATATATATTATATATATATATAAAGTTTTTATTATTAGAATAATAAAATATAATAATAAAGGTATTAATTCTTTAAATAGGGTTATGAGTGACTGGGTGAGGCAGGAATATAAAGGGGGGTATGACAGGTATAAGTTATTGAAAGATTATATTGAGTTATTTATCCGTTTTTTAAATATATAAATTAAGCAATTAATTTGATGGTTGTAAATATCACGCATATTTCACACTCGTATTAAAATTATTTATCTGAAAAATATAATATTTAATATTAAATTAAATTTATATAATATATATATAAATATATTATTATATAATTATATATTTATATTACATTATATAAATATATTTTATTATATATATATTGATTAAATATATATATTATATTATAATATAAATATTATATTTATTTAATTATATTTATATGATTGTTGAGTGTTAGTCTATGTTGTATTTCCATTACACACTAGGCACTCTTATAATTATTTTATAAAATAATATATAGATACATAATAACTATATAATTATAATATAAATCTTAATAATAATAAAAAGCTGGCCAATAAATTATATTAATTTAGATTATATAATTAATGTTAAAAATCCCATAACTTCATTTTTGATTAAAAGATGTCCTTACAATATATATATATATAAAAGATTTATTTATTATTATTATATAAAATAAATAAAATAATATAATATAAATATAAATAAATAAAACCCTACCCTAAATAAATAATATTATTAGCTAAAATACTTTAGATATATATATTTAGTGGATAGTTAGTTCCTCCACCCATGGGGGTGAGGTAGCCTACAATAATATTATCTATTTTTCTCCATATTTTTTTAAATATATATTTTTATTGGAGTAATATATATATATAATTATAGGGGGTATATATTATAAAGGCTAATAACCCTGCTTTCTTTACACAACGTTATTTATTTTATTTTTTTATCTTCCCTATAATAAAATACCCCTATTTCAAAAGGATAAATATATAAAGAAAAGGAATTATCTCCTACCAATAGTTATAATAAGTGAGGGTATGGTGATATATAATTTTTGGTATTGTATATATAGTAAATCTATAGTTATTATTATTGGTATTGCTATTTTTATTTGTTATTATTTTAATTTTATATTTATTACTTAATAGTGATTCATAAAATACTAGCACTATTAAAGCCTATATGGAGCATTACCCAACCCTTCCTTAACCACTTTGCATCTACCATAAAAAACCTTGAAAAAATTATTAAAAGAGTGAAAGAAATTAGAAAGAATTTTGGCTAATTTTTTAAATAAAATAACTTTATTATTTCTACTACTATATAATTCCTAAATTCATATTCTACTCCCCCTATGATTTATCCTATATTTAAATGTAAAACTCACAAAGTAAGGAAATCTATATTTAGTTACTGAGTTATCATCAATAGTATATTTATTATAAATATAAATAACTCATCCTTTCATCTTTTATTCTTATTTTTTATGTGAAAACTAAAATAGGGATAATATAATCGCCCAACTTATGGTAGTTGTATACGGTACAGATTAAAGATAGGGAGAGAATATAAATAGGTAGTCTATCTATTTAACTATAAAATTTTTTTAAGGCGATTACTTTTTCCTTACTATATTCATAATATATATATATATACTACTTTATATATAACTATATATTATATACTATATATATATTATATAATATTATCTATATATATATATATCAAATAATTTACTTGTTATATCGGTTTTCCTTTGTTGAATTTGCTCTAATTTATTGTTTATTTGTATATATGCTAAATAGGTCTGAACCATTTATAGCTACCACGTATTTCTCGAAATCTGTTTTTATAATTTCCCCCTATGATTAGAATAATAGTAATATAGAAAACTTCTTTCTGTTCTATGGAGATGGGTAATCTTATTACTGGAGTAAGCCCTTAAAGAGTATATATTGTACCAGAAATGGTGGTTATTAATGTTCACCCTTCTGCGGTTTTCGTGGAAATATATACGGAATAAATCAGATACCACGAACAGTTCTTAAATCGTGTTTACTGATCGTCAATATAGAAATATATAGTTTAATAGAATGCTCCTAGCTTTCAGAGATTAGAGAACTCCGTCCTAGCAAAGCGGAAAGGGCCCAAGTTCGAGAGACTGGTGGAGTGTGAGGGCGGGTTGGAGGAGAGAATGTGAGCTATTCTCTAGGCTTTCGTCCTCCCACTCAGACGGTTAATGAGTACATGGGGTAGCGTGTTTTGCTACTTAATGGAGAAAACCTCCCGGCATTAGAGATAACCTGGCCATCCAGCTATTTAAATCGTTAGTACTAGCAGACCATGCTAACCCAGTACCTTTCGTCTGGTAAGGGAGTCCCACTGATAAGTCTTTGGTGGTTAATTATTAAAAAAAAGAATATTAAATAAGAGATAAATAATAAAACCCACACTAAGGGGGAAGAGGCACAAATAGAAAAAATCCATACCTATGGAGGATAAAATTGAAACACAAATAATAATATGAGAAGGAAAGGTATTGCTATATAGTAATATTTTTATTATTCCCAATTTTCCATATAATAATAAACCCATTACCCCTTTCCCCTCCTCACATATTTTTATATTTATATTATTTGAGACTATAATATAATTATTATAATATAAAAATAAATATGTATTAATGTATATTATTATAATATAAAAATAGTGAGTATAATATATGGACATTTTTATTTTTTACATAGTAAGACATATAAAAACAATTATTTTATTATTTATTATTTTTTTATTTTTATTAATATTATATCTTCATTTATTACCCCTTCTATCATAAAATAGTAGTAAATAATTAATAAATTGCGCTTCTATTTTAAATATTAAAGATAAAATATTTTATTTAATAACTATATTATATATATATTAATATTTTAAGTAATTATGTTAATATTAATATAATATATACATTTATAATTAATTTTTAATATTAAGAAAACAATATCTTAATTAATTAATATAAATATTATATTATATTATATTATATATAAATAAATAATATAATTATAAATATTAATTTATATTAATTTATTAATAATTATATTTAATTTAATTAAATATATACATTTTTTATTATATATTATGAATAAATATATTATATAAGTTATTATAATATTTATTTATAAATATATTAGTATATATTTATTTAATTGAATAATAATAAAATAAAAATTATATAGACCTAAGTTATTTAAAAAAAAAATATTTATTTACTAACTCAATAATTATAATATAAATGTAAAAATTCTTCAACAGCCCTATAACATTTAATCATTTGATTAGAGTTGTGATTTAATAAAGAAACTTAGGAAAATATATAACAAAATTATAATATATAATAATGTCCCTATGTTTTATCAGGTTCAAGAATTTCCATTTTTGATATATTTATGTTAAATACTGATTAATATAAGTTATATATTGAGTAAACCGACGGGAATATATATATATTATATATAATATAGGGGACGGAGAATATAAATGTGGGCCAATCACGATTTCTATTGTTTTGGTTCAACGATTTCAAAAGTGCAATCAAATATATTCTTCTTATATTAGTGTATTCATATTTTTAATTACCCAATTAAAGTTCGATTATATTAATTCTTATTATTTACTTATATATTCTTAGGGGTTGTACGAGTTAAAATCTTAAGTAGAAATTTTTCTAATTATTATTATCATTATCAATAAAAAACTTTTTAATATTATATTTTCTTTCTAATATTCTAAACGCCCCCACTGCTACTTTCTATTTACTTTATATTCAGTGTTTACAGATACTAGAGTTTAGTACTGACTCACAATTTTATTAATGTATATCTAAATAATTTAATTAATATTTATATACTTTTACAGTTAAAGTTGGTGAGAATGACTCACAATATTACTATATTAAATAAATTCTTTAAAGAATTCCATTTTTTAACATGATCTTAATTGACTTTACATTTAACTTTATCAACGCGATCTTTTTTGTTCAAAAGTGATATAAATCATAGAAAATATTTCAATTTTATATTTAAATTTTCACTTCTGTTTCATTAAACACTTCTCTCATCTTATCTATTCTCTTTTGATAATTATAAACTGAACCAAATTTTGGGCGTTGTTTATCTAAAAGAATAATAATAAGGATAAATATTAAATAATAAAAAGTTAAATATTTAAATATAATAATAATTAATATTATTATATAATATAATTATTAATTATATATTATTATAATATATATAATAAATATATATATTATTATATATAATATAAATTTATAATATAATATAATAATATAATTATAAGTATATTTTAATTATAATTTATAATTATATATATATTTTATATTAAATATATATAATATTATATATAAATTTATATATATATATTAAATTTATATACTATATTTAATTTAATAATAATTTATATTTTATAAATTATTGCTACTGTTTTATTTAAATGAAGCAAAATCTATTTTTTTATATATCAAAGGTATTGAAATTAAATTTATAAAATGTAATATTAATAAATTATTAAGTGCACCTTACTTTTATTGATTAAAATGTAAAAGTAGTTTATTTTTTTTATGTTAAACATATTTCTGGTAGATAACAAAATTAATAAAAAATTAAATATAATTAATTAATATAAATAGTTAAATATATTTTATTATTAGGACCTACCAATATAATGATTTAATAGTAGGGTGGGAACTTGAAAACTTTTTTATTCACTAATATTTCTTTTTTCACCAAATAAATAATAGTGTATATAACTCACAAATACAAAATGGAATATAAAAAAGGCTTTAAATTAAAATAGGTGAATCATTATTGTTAGAATCTATGTTATTTATTTTATCTCTGTGTAGATAAATATATATTTAATAATACTTTTATATTTTTTTTGAAAACAATTATTAGTATTATAATATTTTTTTTTTGTAATAATTATATTTTTATCTCAAATAATTTTTTTAATAAGCTTTGGATTTAAAATTATAAATAAAATGAGGCTAGTGAGTATACGGGTAGTACTATCATTTTGAAAGAGTAAAAATAATAAAACTTTCTTTTCTTCAATGTAAAAATTTATTTTATATTTAATTTTTAAAAAAAAAAAAAAACCCTACATATTTTATTTAATAAATATATCCTTATTTTAATTATAGTAATGTATAATTATTATATATATAACAATTCACAGTTCTATCTGATAATTAATAAAGGGTTATTTTTTTAGAAATATTTTAAATATCTTTAATTATTTTGTCTCTTATATTTCATTGGGGCCCCTACTAATAATATTAAATACACATAAGGGCTTGAAAGTAAAATATTCATAAAACTGGGAATATAATCGTAATCTATCTAATATTTTGCATTCGATAAGGACGGTTATATATATAATATATAAAGTGATAAAAAATTTATAATAATAAAATAATAATAACAAATAAAAATAAATAAAGGTAAATCACTACAAATAAAATAAATAATGAATTATATAATGTTATTATAAATAAAACTAATATAGGTAAATTATATTATTTGGGTATTATAATAATAATAAATAACAAAGTTAATATAATTTTAAAAAGACTTTTTTTATTAGTCTTATTAAATTATTGTAGTGTGTTATGTTGATGTATTGTTTTAAGTAGTGTGTATTGGGAGATTTAATTATTATATTTTATGTTGTTAGAGTGAGTGTTATAGAGTGGTATAGTGGAGAGGGATAGTGGATTGAGTGGAGTTTATGGTGTGATAAATGGATTGTTATTAATGGTAATTTTAAATGATAATATTTGTTTTGTATTTAATGAGATTTTCGGAGAGGCGGGAAGTGTGAGGTAGTGTGTGAAGGTGTTGTGTGTATGGTGAAGTTAAAAGTGTATTTAAATGTGTTGTAGGTTGTGCGGCGCGCTCGCTGGTTGTGTAGTAGTTGTTGGTTTTGTGAGGATTATGTGACGTGTGGAAACTAGTAATATTAAAATTTCTATATTAAGTTTTCCTGAAAGTAGTCCAGAGTAATCAAGGTGAAATCAAAGGATAGTTATGTTTTTGTTTTTAATGTGTAATGTATCATGATTTTCGTATTTTTCATTTTATTTTTTCTATGAAATAATTTTTTTTATCTTAGGTGTAAGTTCATAAAAGTTTAGTTGTATTTTCGTTAACACTTTGGGATAGTTTACAAGTATTTGATTCCTAAGGTTTATCTAGTAGTAAGTTGTTGTTTAATACAAAATTAACAATTAAATGCCCAACATTAATATTAAGTTAAAAACAGACATATTGCTATTCTCAATATTAATT
>JABUQX010032040.1:15000-25612 GCA_015478945.1 Trachelipus rathkii
TATTTAAATGTTTTTTTCTCAAATTTTGAACTTCTTAAATGTTATAAAATAAAGAAAATTATTAATATGTGAAAACATATTTTTAGTACAATTTTTTTGAAAACTGCTAGTGTGAAATTTTCTTTCTGCGGGGGTAAAACTCGGTAGTGCGTCCGGTTTTAAAAATGTAATTTAATTTTTTTAATTTCTCATACGTTTGTGACCTTCCTATTTTAATCTAATAAAATAATAGTAATACAAGTATTAAACGTGTTAAACAAATAAATTTCGGGTCAAAAAAAACGTAGAACTTCAACTTTACTAGCATTACTAAGCATCATATTTTTTTGGTAAAACTTTACATAACTGTACGCCGATATCTCGAACTACGATACTTACAAGAAAATCAATTACATATTTAGAATCAGCGTATAAAGTTTATTCGTGGAATGTTGTAAAAAAAATAAATAAAAAAGAAATAAAATAAATAAATAAATAAATAAAAAAATTATTACATTATTTTTATTAACAATTCCAGTAATAATGCTTTATACGCTGATTCCAAATATGGTAAATTGTTTTCCTTGTACAGTATCGTAGTTCTCCGAGATATTGGGCGTACAATAATGTAAAGTTTGGCCTATTTTTTTAAGTTTGTAATAGTATTGCATAGTCTATATATAATACACAGTAATATAATACATACCTAGGTATTTATACTTATATTTATATAATAAAGGGAAAAAATATTTAAAAAAAAAAAAAAAAAAAAATTATTTGAGCATGAAAAATAGTTTACCAGTTTTCACAACCCAGCTTTTCTTACCCAAAAGTGAAACACTTAATAACTTAAAAAACAATATCACTAAATCCAATTACATAACTGCGCAAACTCTTAATTTCCACACCTTTTTTATATGCCTGTTAATCGCGAAACTGAAGCCTTCTCTTCAGTCTTATGAGATTTGTGCGACTTAAACTTTTTTTTGCAATTTTCAAAAAAATTTTTCTTTAAAATATAGGAAATTTTTTGAACTATAGTTGTAATCTTTATTGCAATTTAATTTTGATAATATCTAAAATATAGTTTTTATCTCCCCAAAAAAAACTTCCCGCATTCATAACGGTTGTCATTAATGACAATATAGCACATTTCTAAACTTCCAGTTTTACCCCCGCATTTGCACGGTAATATAATATATATATTATATATATATATATATATATATTATCATATATATATATATTACTATATATATATATACTATATATATATATTATATATATATATATATATATAATATTATATAATATAATATATTAATATCATAAATATATATATATAATTAATTATATAATATATATTATATATAAACTAAAGTAATAAAGTTGTACACTGAATCATTTAACTCCTGTACCAGAGCCTCTAATTTCGCAAAGTGAAGAAATACTAAAAAATTTGAAATAACTTTCATTTCATATGTAAAAGCAAATAAAACTTTTATTTTAAATTAAAAGTAAAACTCCATACAAATTTTTTCGGGGAAGTCAATTAGAAGAAAAAAGTGAAACAAATACGCGATCGAAGACAAAATTTGTATAAAAAAAATGCAAGACTTCAATTTCATTCATTTTAGCTTCTTTTTTTTAATTTATTTAAAAAAAAAAGAAAAAAAAAAAAAAAAGAAAACAGAGTTTTGATATCCTTTTGATTTAAGGGGATAATAATTTCGACCTAGTTTCGTATAAGTTTAAAAGAAGTTCAAGGTTAATTAAAAAAAAATACTTATCCGATTTGAAAATTAATTATCCTAATTTTTATTTTTTGAGTTTGAAACAATTTCGAAAAAAACAAAACAAAAAAAAACAAAAGTAATTAGACTATGCAATGCTGATTTTTAATTCTGATTCAAGGTAGCGATTTTATAATAGAAATTGACAGAAGATATACAAAAAAGTATATCAAGTATTCTTATTGTTCCTTTTATTTTCAACCTCCATGAATTTTCTGAACAAGAAAATCATTTGGAAAGATGCCAGATTCACCAACTATGGAACAAATAATTGTTCGACGTTTCGTAGCACTGTCTAACAAATCTGGCAATGATTTTGCCATTTGATTGTTTAAAATTAGGGTTGCTTAAAATAAAAGAAACAATAAAGAATAGCTGATTTAGTTTCTTTGTTTTTTTTTTTTTTTTTTTTTTTTTTTTTTACATATTTTAGGAGACTCGTCGCTCGGAGCTATGAAACGATTTCGCCCATCTTTAGCTTTATCAAGATGATCACATATAATAATAATGAATAATAATAATAATAATAATAATAATAATAATAATAATAAATAACTACATAATAATTAATAATAATAATACATAATAATCATAATAAAAATAATAATAATAAATAATAATATTCTTTGGTCTATAATTCCACAATATACATAACAGCGTGTTATAGCCAAACAACAATGTACAAATTCCAACATAATAAAGGTGACTTAAACAAAATGTGTCAAAAAAAGCTTCCAAAAAAAAGACACAACAGAAAATCTTTCATTTAAGCTTCTCCAGTAGAAAAATCATATCACTTACTCCTTCAGAAAGCGGCTTGTTCATACGTCCGACAGCTCTAAGTCAGGCGTCTTACAGCATCCTGCGCAGTTTCAAAGGTAAGAGTGCGACTTTCCACTCTCACGAGTCCGCTTCGTCGGATATCTCTTTTCCCTTTGAACGCTAAGAAGAAAACCATTCCTTGTCGAGATCATTTCTTCAGGACTTTAAGAGGCTTGTTGAAGACATGCCTATATTGTTGCATATGGCCGCCTCCGACCTCGCAGGCAATCTTCCAGGCAGAAAATGAAATTAATTTGTGGGAATGGCTATTAATAATTATTAATTAATTTATTAATTTATTAATTATTAATTTATTAATTTTAAATTTGCTTTAATAAAATAATAATAATAATAATAAAATAATAATATAATAATAATAATAATAATAATAATAATAATAATAATAATAATAATAATAATAATAATAATAATAATAATAATAATAATAATAATAATAATAATAAATAATAAAAAACTAATCAATCAATAAAAAAAAATATTTTATTCTGCAAGGAATGGATTCTTCAAAGCCTAAACTTAACATAAAAAATACATTGACGAGATATGGGGTAATAATAATAATAATAATAATAATAATAATAATAATAATAATAATAATAATAATAATAATAATAATTACTATTATATTTTGCAATATAAAAAAAAGGAAAAATTCATAAACTGTGGTAAATAACATTTGACTCCAATTGACCAAAACATAAAAATAGAAGAAAAGTAAAAAATGGTTTTCAGGAAGAAAATTTGCATGTGCAATCAGATTTGGATGCATGTAGCATATGACAGTGGCTTGTAAAGAGAGAAAGGTTAAAGAAAGTCAGCAATACAGTAAAATAAGAAACAAGGAAGATACTATAAACAGAAGAAAAAAAGTTACTAAAGTCTCAAATACTGACTTTACCTGAGCTATAGAAAATAAAAGGTTAAAAGTGCTGAGTTGAGCTTCAAGCAACACAAGTAAGCTATTGAAGAAGACATAGAAACATCTACTGATTCTTGTAAAAAGCAAAATGGATTCACAAAGAAGAAAATTAAAATGAAGATTACAAAATGCCAGTACACATATAAAGGATATTTTATTAACTTGTAAACAATAATAGAATTAAAGCAGCTCTATAACCTAGGTCACCAAAAATCATCCTTTCTGAAATCCTTTTTCATCAGTTTTGAATGTCAGTTGAAGTCAAAGTTTTTATAATTGTAGTTGATGCAAATGTTGTATGAATGTAAAATAACATCTCAGAAATGAATATTAAAAAATATGAATTTTTTAAAGCAAATACAAGAAGAAAGGATTCAAATAAAAGTATTTTATTTTTTATGATTATATTATATAAATATATATTATATTTTATATTATATTTTTATAGAACCTCGGTTCATAATAAAAGGATTCCATGAATGGAGTTTAATTTCCGGTTGGGAAAAATATTAATAGTAAAATAATAATAATAATAAATAGGTTTATATAATTTTATAAAATAATATAATAAGAATATAAAATAATAATAAAAATAATAATAATAATAATAATAATAATAATAATAATAATAATAATAATAATAATAATAATAATAATAATAATAATAATAATAATAATAATAATAATAATAAAATAATGATAATAATAATAATAATAATAATAATATTTATTGTCATAAATAGAGTTTAACTTCCTCTTGGTGGAAGAATTAATAATAATAATAATAATAAATTTACCTCCCCGGCGGGGAATCGAACCCCGGTCTCCCGCGTGACAGGCGGGGATACTTACCACTATACTACCGAGGAATGAAGAGATATTGCCAATAGAATATATATATATAGTTTTTCTATTATTTATATTTTATATATATATATATATATATATATATATATATTATATATATATATATATATATACTATATATATATATATATATATAATATAGGTATATACTATATATATATATATATATATGCGATAAATTTAAGATTCTTTCTGACCGAAAAATTTTATGTTCCAACAACGATATATTCCAAATATTATATATTTGTATATCGATTGTACCTATTGGAAATCCTCTTTCCAAGACTTCTTTCTGGCCGGCATCTTCCATTCATAGGTGTGTAAGAAGTTGTAGAGGTAGCAAGTGTTTGGGTTATTAATTTGGAGCATGCATATTTGAAAGCTATCTGAAATGCAAGACAACTACAATGTATTTTCTAGAAAAATACAGAGTAGAATTCCATAAGGCATTAGATGAAATAATGAAAATCGACCGGAAATTAAAGTTAACAGTCAAAGAGGCAATCCCAGCTATCCTAAAAATTTTCAAGATGCAGCTTACACAATTACAGAATTACAGCTTTTCCTTCTAGTCAAGTGAATGATGAGAGCTTATTTTCTGCTTTAAAAATAATAAAATCGGATCTAAGGACATCGTTAAAGGAGGATTTTATTGAAGAATCTTTATTTTTTGTAAACAATTGTTTTGAATAAATTTATATTACAGGCAGTTCAAAATGAAATTATTTTAAAATTTAGGAAGGAAGTGATTATAAATTTTTTTTATTATTAATAAAAAATCTGTTTTTGAATAAAATTATATTACATATGTTCAGGCAGTCCATAGTTCAAAGAGGAATTATTTTAAACTTTAGGATGAAGGTGAAATATAATTTTTTGCCTTTTATTTTTTTTTTAAAACTTTATAATGAAATTATATTACGTAAATGTACAGGCAGTTCATTAAAATTTATATTAAAATTATATTAAAATTTAGAAAGAGAGTGAATTATTCTTGTTTTCTATCTCTTAAAAATCTTATTTTCTATAAAATACTTTGTAAGTTTTAATTCTAAGTTAATAAAGATGTAATTTATAAACGTTCATTTTTATAATACCCTAAAAATTTTGTACGAGACAATTAATGATTTTTGTAAATGTAAATGGAGGAGGAATTATAAATAGGAGCCGGAGCCGAAGCCGGAGCCGGAGCCGGAATCGGAGCCATGTAACTTTAAAATGGTGGAACCGAAGCCTGGTATATTTGAAATACTGGAGTCGGAGTAGGAGCAGGGTAATTTTAAAATGATGGGACCGGAGCCGGAGCCGGAGCCGGAGCCGTAAAAAGATTTACAGGCTTCGCAGCCCTGCTATTCCACGCCAGGGAGGTAAGTGTTATTATTATTCTTATTCTTATTCTTATTAATATTATTATTATATTATTATTATATTATTATTATTATTATTATTAATTATATTATTATTATTTATTATTATTATATTATTTTATATTGTTATTTTTATTGTTATTTGTTATTGTTATTGTTATTGGTTATTATTATTATTAATTATTATTATTATCTATTATTATTATTAATTATTATTATTCATTATATTATTATTATTATTATTATTATTATTTATTATTATTATTATTATTATTATTATTATTATTATTATTATTATTATTATTATTATTTATTATTATAGTTGTTGTTGTTAAAATATTGCAAAATCAAGCTTATGTTCAGTTATAATTATTATGTTAACTATTATTTTTTTTTAGCTACAATTGGAGGCAGACTATATTTATTTAATAGTAGTTTATTTTCATTAATATTCAAACATTTATAATATGTTATTTTCATATATATAATATATATAATATTATATATATAATATATATATATATATATATATATATATATATATATATAATATATATATATATATATATATATATATATATATTATATATCTATATATATATATATTTGAAACTACTATCGATGTTGCTACTAAAAGATTTGTTGTTGTTTATTCAAAGAATTTACAATTTTTCGGTTAAATGAAACATTTGTTGGTAAAATTATTATTTTTTTAAAACTTATTTTTTGAACAGCACAAACCAAGGAAGGGGTCAGACGTAATCTTTAAATAACCCAAATGTTATAGTTTTCGTATAATACCAGACCCACAATTCTGTTAGAAAACAAAAAGTGATTTTTAAGAATTGGGTCAATGGACAATTAGTCTATGAGATGTATAATTGAGAATGTAGAAGCATTCCTCAGGTATATTATACTCATCAGACGACATTTGAATCTCGGAGAAAAATTGGACATGAGTTTGAGGCAAAATGATCAATTCTTCCGGTCGAAAATCGTTTGTCGGATGCAAATGATTTTCTCCGAAATGTGATAAAGTATAAGATTTTTGGGGAAAAAAATGTGCATAAGACTTGGACGAATGACATGGAAATGTAAGTCCTATGAAGATTTTAGCTCAATCAGATGCTTTCAGATTTCGAATTAAATATTTTCTTTACAGATTATTAATATTAATATTATTATATTATTAATATCAATATTATGTTTTCTCTACTTCATGTTTAATTGAAAATTTGCTTGTATAAAAATTTAACAGTTACCAGATATTTCGGATGTAACTTCAGGGCCATCACAGGGGAGTAGTAATTCACCTTCTACGGACGAGGTAATTATCTTTTGACTTATTCATATTATATTAGTTGTGTCTTAATTAATATACTTTTATTCAAATTTTAATCTATTTTAGCAAGAAAATGTATTGATACTAAACGAAATGTGCTCAACAGACTATAACACACTGAAGCTGCCCAGATACACTATGGAGATTGTCAGAGGTGATTGTTCTTCTACTCTTAATGGCATCAGGCATTTACTGAGACCATATATTGACATTACTAACATAATGATCGATAAATGCAAAGTAGATAGAGCAAAGGTAAAGGGCATATGCTAAGATGATTAATCCCATAAAAATACGCAGTTAACTTCCATAGGTGTGGATGGAAAGGTTGACCAAAAAATCTAACATATAAGGAAACACATTTACCTAATGAGAAGTTGGGTATCAAGAAATGCGTTGAGTCACAATATCATCTGACATTTACTAGTGAAGATGGGAAAAACTCAGGGTAGGTACCTAACACATCGAACGGTCCCCATTTCTGGTACTACTGGCAAACTGCTTGCCGAAGGAGTATTGAGCGTTCTCCACGAATTTGATAGGATTGACACTATTCAAGGCATTCTTCTTGATAATACACCTACAAATACAGGCCCAAAGAGTGGTTTAGTAGTAAAACTTGAAGAATTACTGGGAAGAAACTTGCACACTTTGGGTTGCGCGCTACATTAAGAGCTATTCTCAAGAACTCTCTTCCGAAAACTTAATGATGTAACAACTGGAGCAACAAGCTTTAGCGGACCACTTGGCCAAAGATGTACTGGGGATATCCATGAAGAACCAGTACTGAAATATGAAGCTATATAAACCCCAATCAAAGACGGATATATTGCAGAAGAGGTGCTTAAAGATCTCAGTGTCGATCAGAGGCTTCTTTTTGAGTATTGTAAAGGGATTGGATTAGGAGAAATAGATAGTAGATGGTCCACCTATAAGATTGGCTCTCTTAACCATGCAAGATGGCTGATTCTTGCCATAAGACTTCTTTGTTTGTATACACGGGACAGTTCTCCAAGCCAGTGTCTGAAGAAATTAGTACAATTTATCATACAAGTTTAAATGCTCTGGCAAGGTGTGAGATCAAACAATTTTCAAAATTCTATGAGTCTCTTCGTATTCTTTTCAATGCAATTACTAGACTTAACTTTCTTCTATTCATAGATGTGAATCACATTGTAAAGAAAAATATCCAAGGCAACGCCTTTTGTCTTCTTCCTGAGAATTTCCTGTATGCCATGGTGAAAGATGAAGACCCAGTAATCAGAAGTCTCGGATTTCAAACAATACTCATTTCCAGAAACAGATAAAATTTAAATCTTTTGTTATACATAACAGTAATTAAGACAACCTTAATCAAGAAATAAATTAATACATAGGTAACTAACTTACAGTATATGTACTTTTATGTACATAAATGAAAGATTGCAACTCTTTTATTTGCAGAACGAAATGTGATCAGAAACTTGTGAAAACAATTTTTAATGTAAACTGAAATGCTGGTCAATGGCACGAACTAATAGACGTCAAGTCCCTTAAGGTTGCAGAGCCGCCTAGCACAAAACATTTATCCAATGAAGAAATACAAACTTATTTGGATACCAACGTTAGGCCAAACCTTCCACATTTTCCATCTCATTCTCAAAGTGTTGAAAGGTGTGTGAAACTGGTGACAGAAGCTTCCCATCATGTGTATGGCTTTGAGAATCGTCATATATCTATTCTTACTAAATTAGTGAGTAGGAAGATGTGCAAGTTGTTTACATCCAAAGCACACTATTTGCACTCATATGATGATATACTAGTGTCAAAGCAACCATTATGAAAAATAAAATTCTAAGAAATTATAAAAAAAGATTCATTTTCCTAATTGTTAACCTTTACTATAAAATTAACTATCAAAAATTTTTATTAAAAAAGCCACATTTTCATTACATACATGAAGTAGGGAAAACAATATCTTGTTTCATTAAATAATTATGAATATAGTGCCAATATCTGTAACGAAAATCGTTAGCATTGGGAATCCTACAACAACTTCTTTTTTCTTATGTGAGCTAAATCTTCAGGGCTTACCCATTCCCATCGCTCACACAACTATCCGCACACTATACGCATTGTTCGAATTTTGACGACATTACCCCTAATATATATATATATTATATACTATCATATATATATATATATATATATATATATATATTATTATATATATATGATACTATATATATATATATATATAATATATATATATATAATATTATATATATATAAATATATATATATATATAAATATATATATACTGTATATACAGCCCTATGTACTGTACATATAGGGAAGTGCCCACACAAGCTTCCCATAATTCATAGATGAATACTATCCGCTATTTGCAAAACAATTCATGCGACTGCGAATGCGGGTAGAAAAAAATGATGCTGATATCCGCATATGCGGACACGGATACGAATATTCGCTACACCTCTGCCTACCACACCAGCTTCTTGCACCGCGCAGCACCAAAATTAGCGCACCACACAAAACATCGCAAATTTATATTCTGGAAACCGCACCGCACCGCACCGCACCGCACCGCACCGCACAGAACAAAAACAAAGGAGAAGACGCAATGCACCGCACAGAACAAAAACAAAGGAGAAGACGCAATGCACCGTACTTTTATATTTCGGCAGCCGCACCAGCCAAATGGAATTGTAAACCTCACCGCACAACCTCACCCCAGTGCACTGTCAACCCCCTTTTGTATACATATTTAAAGACACGTGCGCGTTTTACACAAATACGCACATGACCGATAATTCCAAAAGACCAATTTTAAATTTCCTATTTCGTAAATGGCACTGACAAATATTTGTTATTAGGCACTGAGTGCCTTTTACTTTGGCATTGGTGTCAATTGTCGGTAGAAAGATCAAAGGTGCTCGGACCATTTACGGATAATGACTAAATATATATATATATATATATATATATATAATATTTATATATATATATAATATATATATATATATATATATACTATATATATATATATATATATACAATACAATATATATATATATATACATATATATAATATATATATATATAAATAATATATATATATATATATATATAATATATATATATAATATATATAATAATATTATTATATCTTATAAATAATAAATCATATTAACGAAAACGTAAAATAGAAATAACTTATATATCTAATTTAAATATACATATATAAATATATATATATATATATATATATATATATATATATATATATATATATATATATATATATAGTAGTATATATATATATATTATATATATATATATATATATATATATATATATATATATATAATATATATAATATTATATATATATAATATATATATATATATATATATACTATATATATCATATTACCGTGGCTTCAATGGTAGCACGAACAGAGTAGCGAGGCATAGATGTAAGATTCGATCGGATTCTTCG
>JABUQX010032041.1:0-7500 GCA_015478945.1 Trachelipus rathkii
GAAGAAGTGAGTGAGGTGGTGCCATCCACCAAGCACTTGTTTCCAAGATCGACAAAGAGGTGAAAGTGGGAGAGTAAGTCATCCCCCAAGATAAGCTGTGTCACATCGTCGAAAGTGAATACCCACCAGAACTGAATGGCTATAGATGAGCCATTAGCTGCGTGGAGCGTGCGGTGGGTGAGAGGCGCAGCAAGGTCGATGTGATCTAGGTAGAAGAGATATCTCAGCGCCGGTGTCAACAAGATAGTGACGCCTGGTGGTGTGGTCAAACACCTTGAGAAGCGTAGGATAGTGTGAGGTAGGAGGGCCAGTATCCTTAACCGCTCCTGCTAAGGACTGGCCTATGTGTTTCCCTGGTAGGTACAGGGCGAAGCACACTTTCTGGCTTGATTGCCATAAGTGTGGTGGTAGTAACAGTATCCGTTTGGATACTGCTCCCTACCTGAAGAAGAAGAACGAGAGCGGGAAGAACCTCTCCTGCGGGAGGAAGAACGCGAAGGACGAAGGTTCGCCTTGACATAAGAAGTCAGTTCCCTAACTTCCAATGTCAAAGCGGACAATCCTTGTTCAACTACAGAAATACGTTGCTCAAAGGAAGGCGAAGCATTGAAAATAGTCCCTGTAGGAGGGGGAAGAATTGTAGCAGCGGGGGAAGCGGGAAGGGGTGCGGGGGAAGGGGAAAGGGATGTAGAAGCAGAAACGGCGGAGATCTGCGGTGAGCGTAGCCGCAACATGCGGTCCGCTTTCTCCGCCACCTCTTGAAGAGGCAAAGCAGGGTCCAAAGAGACCAAAATCTCTTGGGCCCACAGGGGCATTTTTTGAAGAAAGAGGTGACGAACTAACGTCTCCTCTCTTGGGGTTGGAGCTCCTCCCAACAGAGCTAGCATGGAAACCAAGAGCTCTGTTGGTTTCCTATCTCCCAAGGACTCGCGACCAAGGAGTTGCTCCAACCTGTCCTCCTGAGAGGCGGACAAGCGAGATAGGAGCAGTTCCTTTAGAGTAGTGTAAGGGGTGGGAGAGGAAGAGATTACCGTGAAGGCATCCTGGACTCTCTTGAGGGTTGCGTTAGACAACGCTGCCATGAGTCGGCTATACCTCTCTCTCTCAGAGAGGTCTACAAGGAAAGTAGTTTCCGTCTGAAGAAACCAGAGATCTGGATCTTCATCATAAAAGGGTTGCAAGCGGGGAGTGTGGGGAGCTGGGGTTGCGTGAGGTGCCTGTGGATGCAAGAGACGCATGTGGTGCAAGGGATGCGGGGGGATGAGGGATAGCCAGGGGTGCCAGGGTTGCGTGGGGTGCAAGGGTTGCATTGGATGCCATGGATTTAGTATGGGTAATGGGTGCAAGGGGAACAAGCGGTGCAATGGGTGCCTGTGGTGCAAGTGGTGCAATGGGTTCCTGCGGTGCAAGTTGTGCTAGCGGTGCCTGCTGTGCAAGTGGTGCCGGAGGTGCAAGGAAAGCGGCTGGGTAAATTGTCTTCAGACACGTTGAGGTGTTGAAAAAGTGGTAAAAAAGATGAAAATTATATATATATATATATATATATATATTATATATATATATATTATATATATTATAATATTATATACTATATAATATAATATATATATATATATATATATATATATAGTAGGGCTAAGTGAGCACTGCGGGTGGTAGCAACAAAAAAAATATATATATATATATTATATATATATATATATATATAATATATATTATATATATATATATATATATATATATATATATTATAACTATATATATATATATATATATTAGATATAATATATAGTATATATATATATTTATACTATATATACTATATTTTTATAATATATTTAATATAATATAATATTATATATATATATATATATTATTGGTTATATATATATATATATATATATATATATATATATATATATATAATCTTATATACATTATATATATAATTATATATATATATATCTATATTATATATATACATATATATATATATATATATATATATTATATTATATATATATATATATGTATATTAATATTATATATATATATATATATATAATATTAATTATATTATATATATATATTTATATATACTATATTATATATATAATATTATATATTTATATATATATATAATATATTATATATTATATATATATATAATATAGTATATATAATATTATAAATTATATATATATTATATATATATTATATATTATATATATATATATATATATAATTATTATATATAATAAATAAATATATTATATAATATATTATATATATATTATTATATATATATATATTATATCATCTATATATATATATATATATATATATATATATAATAAATTATATATATTATATATATATATATTAGTATATATATATAATATATATAATATTATATATATTTATATATAATATACTTTTTGTGCTAGCACCGCAGTTGCTCGTTAGTACTCTATAATATATATATTATATATTATAATATTTAATATATTATATATATATTATTTATATACATATATATATATATATATATATATTATATATATATATATATATAATAATATAAATTTTCATCTTTTTTACCACTTTTTCAAACACCTCACGTGGTTGAAGACATTTCCGCCGGTTTCCTTAACTCGGACCACTAGCACGCAAGGCACCGTAGCACATCTTGCACCGCAGGAACCGTTGACACTTGCACCACTTGCACTCATGCACGTTGTTCCCTTGCACCCATTACCCTCTCATCCCTGGCAATCCATGCTACTTGCACCCCACGCATACCTGGCGCCCTGGCTCCTGGATCCCAGT
This sequence comes from Trachelipus rathkii, assembly GCA_015478945.1. Classification (NCBI taxonomy): domain Eukaryota; kingdom Metazoa; phylum Arthropoda; class Malacostraca; order Isopoda; family Trachelipodidae; genus Trachelipus; species Trachelipus rathkii. Next base: position 2,830 of record JABUQX010032041.1, read on the forward strand.
CCCCGTGTGTCCCTTGGCCACATGCGCCCCTTGCATCCCATGCGCCCCTTGCAACCCCAGCACCCTACACTCCCCTCTTGCAACCATTCTACGATGAAGATCCAGATCTTTGGTTTCTTCAAGCGGAGGCTATTTTCTCGGTGGACCTCTCTGAGAGAGATATAGCCGACTCATGGCAACGTTGTCTAACACAACCCTCAAGAGAGTCCAGATGCCTTCAACGGTAATCTCTTATCTCTACCTTACACTATCTAAATGACTGCTTTCTGTCTCGCTTGGTCCACCTTCCAGGAGGACGGTGGAGCACTCTTTGGTTACGAGTCCTTGAGGGACAAAAAACCTACAGAGCTCTTGATTTTAATGCTAGTTATGTTGGGAGGAGCCCCTACTCAGAGCGAGAAGACGTTGGTTCGTCACCTCTTACTACAAAAACTGCCCTTGTAAGCCCCAGAGATTTTTTTCTCTTTGGACCCTGCTCTGCTGGCTCTTTAGGAGGTAACGGAGAAAGCGACCGCATTTTGCGGCTCACGCTCACCGAAATCTCTCCGCTTCGCACGTCAATCTCTTTCCCCTCCCCCTTCCCCCGCTGCGCCAGTTTTTCTCCCTCTCCTACAGGGACTTTTTCTGAAAATCCTTCTGCCCTTTCCCAACGTGTTTCGGTCATTGAACAAGGTTTGGCGGATTTGACATTGGAAGTTAAACAACTAGCTTTTATATGTTCAGGTACTCCGTCTTTCTGTTTTTCCTCGGCAAGGAGATGTTTTCCCCGGCTTGATCCTCTTCTCAGGTAGTAACCAGTTTGAATGGATACTGTTACTACCACCACACTTATGGCAATCAAGCCAAAAAGTGTGCTTCGCCCTGTACCTACCAGGAAAACACACAGGCTAGCCCTTAGCAGGAGCGGCTAAAGGCACTGGCCCTCCTACCTCACAATTACCCTCGCTTCTCAAGGTGTACGATCAAATCCCCAAGAGCTCTTACCTTGTCTACACCGGAGTTGAAATCTCTCTTCTTCCGAGAGACCCTCACATCGACCTTGCTGCGCCTCTCACCCACCGCACGCTCCACGCAGCTAATGGCTCATCTATAGCCATTCAGTTCTGGTGGGTATTCACTTTCGACGATGTGACACAGCTTATCTTGGGGGATGACTTACTCTCCCACTTTCACCTCTTTGTCGATCTTGGAAACAAGTGCTTGGTGGATGGCACCACCTCACTCACTTCTTCAGGCTCCCTCACTCCTTCTGCCATCGGAAGCATTTCCATGGTCATGCCTCCGATCGATTCTTCTCCTTTATTCACCATCCTGCAGAAGGAATTTTCCTCTCTTTTGTACCCCTGCTCTTCCACTTCTCTCCCCTCTCAGCATTCAGTTCTCCACCACATTGAGACCACTGGTACTCCCACCTCGGCCAGTGCTCGCCTTCTCTCCCCGGAGAAACTCAAAGCAGCACAGGCTAAATTTGAGCACATGCTAGAACTTGGTATCGTCCGCCCCTTGCCAAAAGTTCATGGCCTCCTCCCTCCACATGGTGCCTAAAGGTGCTTCTGATTGGAGGCCTGTGGGAGATTTTAGGGTCCTGAACGCTTGTACGATACCAGACCGCCATCCGGTCCCGCACATCCAGTCCTTCACCTCTAATCTGGCCGGTAAATCCATTTTTAGTAAATTGGATCTTGTCAGGGCTTACCACCAGATCCCAGTAGCAGTAGAGGACATACCAAAGACGGCCATCATCACCCCTTTTGGCCTCATTGAGTACACACGCATGCCTTTTGGTTTGAGGGGTGCAGCTCAGACTTTTCAACGCTTCATCGATGACATTCTTAGAGGTCTCCCCTTCGCCTTTGCTTATCTGGATGACCTACTCATAGCTTCCTCTTCTCCTGCCGAGCATGAGCAACATCTTACGTGCAGTTTTTGCCAGGTTGGACGAATGTGGCATGCGTCTCAACCTACCGGCAAAGTGTGTTTTTGGCTGTTCCTTCCTCTTTACCGCTTTCTGACATACGTTTTCCAGCGATGCATTTGTCCCTCTCAGAGCGCGTGGAGCCATTCGGCACCTTTCTAGGCCTGTCTCTCAGAAAACAGCTTCGTTCAGTAACCTCGGCATGGCTTAAACTTCTATCATCGGTTCTCAAATTCGGGCGCTAATATTCTTCGACCCCTCACCGCTCTCATCCGCCCCAAAGCACCGAGGCAGTTTTCTAAACAAAAGTGGACTGGTCTGACGAAGATACGGCTGCTTTTGAAGCTTCCAAAGAAGCACTCGCTTCTGCCACACTCTTAGCTCTATTCACCCCCAGGAACCTCAGCTCCGACCAGAGTTCACGGTAGATGCCTCCGAATTTTGCTGTCGGAGAGTGTTCTCCCAGCCAGCACAGGTATCTGAAAGGAGTGGTGGTCTCCTCCTCGGCCTTTTTTTCCTCTCGCAAGTTGCAACCTCCTGAGACACGCTACAGTGCTTTTGGGAGGGAGTTATTTGCGATGTATCTCGCCGTCCGTCATTTCCCGCTACTTTCTGGAGGGTCGTGAGTTTCCACAATACTGCACTGATCAGCAAACCACTTACCTCGCTTGGTCTCCAGAAACGAAAGGACGACACTCGTCCCTCGAGAAAGCTCGTCACCTTGAGTAATGTCTCACAGTTCACGTACTGATGTCAAGACATATTGTCAGGTGTCGACTAACTTCACTGCTGACGCTCTCTCCCGCATTGAATTCGACGCGATTTCAGCTTACCCAACATCGACTACAACGCCATGGCAACGTGCCAGACTACTGAGGATCCTGCACTTCCAACAAAACTCTTCTCTCAAGCTGGAGTGGCTCCAACTCCCTGGGATAGAGAAGAAACTTCTGTGCGATGTCTCTCAGGGATCTCCTCGTCCTTTCGTACCTGCATCGTTACTTAAGGCTGTCTTCCTCAATCTTCACTCGCTTTCCCACCCTGGCATTGAGGCTTCACGCAAACTGGTTGCCGCCCGATTTGTGTGGCCTGATCTGAATGCCGATGTAGCAACTTCGTGTCGCACTTGTCTTCCCTGCCAGCGTTCTAAGGTCCACCGTCACATCAAACACAAAGTCCCCGCTAGGCACTTTCTTACCGTCCTGGTGCTCGCTTTGAACAGTGGCCACAATCGACATCGTTTGACCTCTGCCTCCCTCCCGCGGTAAGAAATACATTCTTACGTGCATAGATCGGTTCACACGATGGACTGAGGCTATCCCTCTCTCTGTCGCCAACGCGGAATCCATAGCTAAAGCTTTTTTGGCTCATTGGATTTCGCGCTTTGGTGTGCCGCTTTCTGTCACAACGGACCAAGGTAAACCTTTTGAATCCATCTTATGGAGTAACTTAATGAATCTTATTGGTTCAGGGAATACTTATCCTTCTGAACATTCAAAAGGAAACATTTATTCAATTCCTTCGTCAGCTAAAAGCTTCTCTTCTGGCTCAGGCCAAATCCGGAAAATTGGACTGACGCTCTCCTTTCGTAATGCTTGGCATTCGTTCGGCGCACACTGTTTAAAGAGATTCTGGCCACTGTTCGGGCTGCTGATTAGTGTATGGTTCTCCCTTCGTCTTCCGCGGTGACTTTTCAACAGTCTTCTCCTCCTTCTACAGCCCGACCCGCTTGCTTATCTTACCCGCTTGAGGCGCTGTGCCTTCCGTCGTGGAGAACCAACTCCTTCCTCGTCCACACAAATGGGTGCATCCTATATCCCTAGGACCTTTCCTCCCTGCACTCATGTCCTTTCGTTCGAACATGACTCCCCACCGCACCGCTCTCCAACCTAAAGTACGATGGACCTTTTCCAGTGATACTTAGGAAGGAGAAATTCCTTCACGATACAAGCGGTCCCACACGCACAAAAGTCGTTTCAATCGACCGCCTTAAGCCTGCTTTCTTTCGAGGCGAATCCTCTTTCTGTTCTCGACCCTGACGCTTTTACCTTTTGTTTCAATTTCTCCTCCTTCAACTTCGTTCCCTTTTAACGTTCCTATCTCTCCTCCTGCATCTCTTCCCTCCTCCTTCTCCTCCTCTCTCCTTCCTCTCCTTTTCCTGATCCTCTTCCTTATCCTCCTCCCCCTCCTCCTTCTCCTACAGCAACAATACGACCGGCTCAGACTCCCACCCAGCACGGTCATCGTCACCCTTGCCTCCCTCCACTCCGGCCTCAGGATTCCTTACCTCCAGTTCCAATCTCTGCTACCTTACGACTTTATGCAGACGTCCGGCACGCCCTGATCACCGATACGCAAACAGGAATCTGCCCAACTCCCTCCCAAGCTCCTACTAGACATCGAGCAGAGGTAGGCACATTCGATGGCCGGCGCGCTATTTGGATTAGGGTATCATGCCTTTAGCACTGCAGGGGAGTACCTGTGGTGATGGAGGTCATATGAATGACCTCTATAATAGCACGCAATATTAATAAGCAAAATAAAATGACCTCTATAATAGCAAACAATATTAATAAACAAAATAAAATTACGCACTGTAATTTATAAACTGTGTTCAAAAATCTATCTAAAATTATTTGAGATGGCAATACTTTGTTTACGCTTTTCTAACCGCCATCTATCTTACGCAAGACAAGCGGATTTTGTTTTTAATAATTGAATTATTTTATGAAATAAACATTGTAATAATTTTTTTT
>JABUQX010032041.1:10000-12500 GCA_015478945.1 Trachelipus rathkii
TTTATGATGTCATATATTAAAATAATTAGGTAGGCTGAGCCTCTGAGACTCCCATGACGCAGGGCCACTGTGGTAATTTTTTAAATTAGTAGTTACAAACACATGAAAACGGAACAAAATTAACCATTTTTAATTACAAACTGAATAAAGTAAAGCGAAAATCTCGGGACGGTGGTGGAAATATGAAAACAAAAAAACTAGTTATTGCCCCGTTCAGAAGTGTACATATGGTTCATTTATAAATGTCCATTTATAAATAGTACAAATAGCCTTGAAAGTCTTACCATAAGTTCTACATTATATTTTATAAAATAACTATTAACTGCTAGCTTAATGAAAAACACCTATTGAGTGGTGTTCGTCTTTTTCAAATTTCAGCGTAGATTAGACAAGGGTAGTACTTTCCAAACTTGTCTAATTAACATCAAATTTGTTTTTCTGCGTCTTTTTTTGTTAAAAAGAAATGGAAATCCTGATCTATAAAATAAAACTTTTAATTTATTCTGAAATGTTGGTAATGAAATTCTTAGCAATAAAAAGTGTATTGGTTTTTTCTTCAACTGGATTAATATTAAATAAGAAATATTAATTACGGAAAATTGTTGGGGAATTAGTTTTTTTGAAGTTTATGGATGAAGAAAAAGATATCGGTTTAATTTAATTATCAGTAATAAATATGAAGTGTCCTGAGAAATGTTTAAAAAACCAGGAATATAAAGATAATCAGAATGTTAGCAATAATAATAAATTCCGAATGTTATATTTACAAAAGCATTTTGCCTGTACAAAATGGTTAGGTTAGACTACTGATTGAGTTTGGTGCATAGGTTTGAGCTTCTTATCCCAAGGAAAAACATTACCATGATGGAAAGGGCATGTACGGGGCGCAGAACAAAACAGGAAATGATAATTTTTTGGATTTTAAAAACAAGAGTTATAAAGGAAAATGAGGTCAAAAAGAATTGGGGAATAGTTTTCCTGTCGATTTCTTAGAGGGGATGTAAATTCAGAATTACAAAAATGTTTTCATTAATTGACTATGTAAATGTGAGTAAAAGGTTCTTAACCTTAGATCACAATAGGCCTTGACCAGGGTTCATAATAAAAAGAAAATAACTATTTGATGGAGAAAGTGGTTTTTTTTAGCAATATGATAGTTAATTTTTTTGAAATGTTTTACCAACAAAGGATGTGAATTAATAGTAAGCTCCTCTTTCCAATCTTTAGGAAAACGGTTGGATCAATTATGGAAGACCAAGGAATAGTGTAGTTTGATTGAAAACTAGATTTTAAAAGGAGTATGTGGGGATGTGGCAGTGTACTTTATAACTTGACCAATGTCATATGAAGTGTCTGGGTTCATTTTGAATCATTTGAACTTTATGGTGGGTATTTTTTGACAAATTTTAGGGGGACTGGTGAATTAGTTTTGCGTGTTGGCTTAAGTAACATATCTATTTATTAATTTTAAAGCCTTAATAAATTTGAATGCTTCATGTATATTATGAACCGGGTTAATGTAATTTGCATGAATGTTAAAATTTAATGACAACTTCAAGCAAAATTTGTAACCTCTTTTCAACTGGACAGCTTGATTAAAAGGTCCATGTGACACGCAACTATCTCATTTTCTAACGTTGTTATTGGTTGATAAAGTGGAATTAATCAAGACAATCCACTTCAACTTATGCGCTATAGCATACGATATCCCGATGGCCCAAGTAATCTGCTACTTTTAAGGATGTAACACCATGTCCATGCCATAAATGTGAAAACATTTCTGCAGTGATTCAAGAAATATAATCACCCTTACTTATTGTTCATTATTCTAAGTGACCTGAAAAGGTAGACTCGATGACGTCGCAATCCACGTTTCATGAGTTTGATGATTTCCATTACCCCTTTAATCATGAATCAACCAAAAAGAGAATGTTGCGTCAATTCTGGTGCACGTGAATTTGTCATGAAAACCATATCGTTAGATGAAGATTCCTTTTAAAAGAAGTTTGAAAAATGTTTATAGATAGTAGGCTTATATTTCAGGCTATAACTTAACGCACTTAAGTCAAAACGTTTCGACTTTGTTAAATTTATATAGTAACAAGTGTACGTTTATATTTTCTCATTTGCGGATAGGTATTATTACGGTTATAATTTTAATAAATCTTCAATTAAAATGATTTTTTGTTATTACACAATGCATGAGCCAAAAATGTTTTAGTATCACAAGTCAGTAAAATATTTTGTGATTCCAAAAAGGTTATTTATTTATTTATTTTTTTTAAGTTAACACTTCACGGGCATAGCTCTATTCTAGGAGAGGAACTTCTCTAGGTAATTTCTACCTAGGATCCGGACTAGGGATCGAACTCACGCCCTTGTCATGCAACTCTGTCACTCTACCGATTGGACCACGGTAGTTTGACAAAATCTACCTTTCTGAAGAAGGTATTGAGAGCCATAAAAATTATTTTACAGGTTAAATACTTCTCTGTTCGGT
>JABUQX010032041.1:17500-22500 GCA_015478945.1 Trachelipus rathkii
AAGTTTTCTTTGTTTTGTGGTATATAGTTTACCTGTGATTTTTGAATTACTTGTTGATTTAATGTGGGTTTTAATAATGCCGCGTAGGCATTTTTTCCTCTTTATAATTAAATTTTTGGCATTTAAAGTTTTTTAAAATAAAATTTAATGCTTTCAGAGATATTATTCCGTATTGTCCTGTTTTTTGATAGAGTTTGTTGATGGTTTTGTTTATTATTTTCTCCGTTAAATTTAAAGGGTGGTTACAGGTGGTTACTCTACACAAAAGCAGGACAATACGAACAATATCTCTGAATCCAGCCATTTAAATATTTTATTTTAAAACTTCAATGCAAAAAACTTCGACTAAAGAGGAATAATGCTCTACGCGGCCTTATTAACGCCCCACATTAAATCTACAAGTAACTTTTAAAATTACAGTTAAACTATACCACAAAAACAAGAAACACTTTCTTCCTGCTTCTCAACTGAAGGCATACGCCTTTCAGTTATCGCCCCACTGTCGTCACGGCATTCGCATGTCCGAGTCTGACTTGTACGTCGAGGTATATTGGTTACACGACTAATAGATTAACAGATAGGCATACAGCACCACTTTAAACCCAGTAATAACGAAACAATTTATTCACCGAGCATAACAAGACAACCTGTACCTGTATATTTTCAAAATCATTTAAAATTTCGTTAAGACATCTCGCTACATGAAGTAGAGACGTCCTAAAAAACTGAAATATAAGGTCTGAGGCTTCTAGGTGTAATATCATATAAAAGATAACAATACTGCCATTCCATTTTATTTTATGGAATTATTTATCGTATTGCCCCTTAAGTTTAATATATCAATAAATTGCTATAATTAAAAACTAAATTTGTAATTTTAATTTTTAATCTAGTGTTAAAATAATTCATTCAATTGTTAGAATCGAAACTCAGATGTCCGAGGTTACGGACAAAACGCGGTCAGGATTCTAATAAATTTAAATATCCTCTTACTTTCTTTGCAAATTATCTCTCTATATTAATATTAAGGAAATTAAAAGAATATCAGAAGAAAATATTTATGGAATCGGAAGCAAAAAGTAAAACTTATATTAAAACAAAAGCTTATTGAATTTCTTTAAATAATAATGAATAATACTAATATCTTAATAATAATATAATAATAATAATAATATAATAAAATAATAATATAATAATAATAATAAATAATAATAATAATAATGAATACCCTTGTAAAATTATTATTTACCCGCAGATCTAGATTCTAGAGCAGGATTGGCAAAAAAAGATCAAATGTTTAAATCAACTTTTTTTTTTTTTTTAAGGCCAATTTTTTTCTAAATTAATAATTAATCCTAGCTATTACCTATGAATGATAAGTATATTTACATCTAGCTATATAATATAGACAGCACCACACAACAAGTCATTTTTTAATAAAGAAATAGAATAAAAATTAAAATATTAAATATATATACGGTATAAAAACTATATATAAATATATATATATAAATAAATCTAATTTTTTAAAATTTTAAATATTATAGATTATCTTTTTCAAATTTAATAAACATATTATATAATATATTATTTATATATAATATATATATAATATACCTTCAATCTTAATTAAACTAAATAATTTAATTATTGCCTTTATTAATTTAATTAGTATAATTAGGATTATTTCTAATTTTATAAAGATAATAATTAAAAAAGCAATCTGTCTAAAAAAATAAAGAACCTCAAAAAAATCAAAAAATCCCAACCCTCTAGAGTATGAAAGCTACCGGTTTGAGTGTGAAAATATTGTTTCATATTTTAAGTTTTTGTTATTATAGAGTCGATTTCATTTTATCATGATATTTTGTTCAAATATATATTCAATTTCTTATATTATTGTTTTAATGTAAATTCAAAAGTGAGTAAATACAAATCAATTACTCTGAATTTTATTAAGAAAGACCTTTGAAAAAGTAGAAAGTTCCGGTTGGTTCCGGCCGGAACCGGATGTTCCGGCCGGAACCGGAACTTCCAAAAAACCAGGTTCCGGCCGGAAGTTCCGGCCCGAACCTGGTTCCGGTACATCCCTAATATATTATAATAATAATCTATATATATTATCATATTTATATATATATATAATATATATATATATATATATATATATATATATATATATATATATATATATATATATAATATATATATATATTATACCTATACTTCTGCCCTGGCCCACCTTAAATTGGGGGCCCAACTGCTTCCAAGAATGCGCCGCCGGCCACCGGGCGGTTCCACAGGTCGAGGTAGAGGATACAGAAAAGACGGCACGGGGGGTGTCGAGAGCTGGGCATCTCAGAAAGGAAGGGCTCTATTGTATCCTGAGAATTGTGGCATCTGTGCCAGTGGGGGAGGTGACGTTGTCTGGTTTGAATCTATGTTTATATTGCATGAGTCTCGGGTGGTGACCCGATCTGCCCCCAGCGAGGTCCATTTGGCTTCTTCTAGACAGCGGCGTTTCTTATATTGGGGAGAGTTTTGGGGCGGGGAAATTATTTTAATAAAGTATTATTCTGGCGGTTTTGAAGGTATGTGTTTGTTTAGGTGGGAATGGATATGTGAAGCCATGGCCTATTGGGAAGGGGCGGGGGGATTATATTATAAGTGTTGTAATAAAATTGTGCAGGTGAAAAAGCGGGGGATTTTAGTCTTTGTCGAGGGGGATTGGAGAGAATTTGGTGACATGAATGGGTTGGGTTACGGGTCTATTGATTAATTGGATCCCTACCATCTGGGGAGGTGTGGAAGTTGGGAGGTTGGAGGTTTTCGGCGATGTAATATGTTGGATTGGAGTGGGTTTGGTTTAGTCGCAACTCTGTGATAATCCTAAGGGCTGCGTTTTGGGAGATTTGTATGTTTTATTGTGTGGCTTTGGATTTTCGGAAATTGCCAGGGGAACCAGCTGGGAAGCGTATAATTTTAAATGGTTAGGTTGTAGAGAGGAGTTGCTTATAGCATAGTGTTAGTGGTGTTTACTGTACTGAAATTTGGTTGGGAAGGGTTCCGAAGGCGTGTTTAGTTTTCGTTGAGGTGTGGAAGTGATTTGGTCAATATGGGGGGAAAACGTTATGTGGGTGTCGTAGGTAAGTCCTAGTATTTTTGGGGTTTTGTTTAGAGGGAGGGGGTTATTATTGTTCAGAGTAATTAAGGGATGGAGGGAGGATTGATGTCGGTCGGTGGTTAATAGGGGGATAGAGGACTTAAGGGGGGATGCTGTCATTCTGTTGGTGATTACCAATTTTCTAATAAAGTGTAAGTATTCTTTTGTATGTTGTGTGGCTGTGGTTTTTACGTCTGGGTGTTTGGGAAATGAGGCTAATGTCGTTGCATACGTGATTAGTTTGGTGGAGAGTGTGGATTGGGGGTGGGTAGGTCTGCAGTGAAAAAGTTGAATAAAATGGAGAGAGAAATGGCTCCCTGTGGGACGCGTTTTGTAATTTGATATAGTGGGAGAGAATTGGTTTTATATATAATGAATAATTGATAACGGTTGGTGAAGAAATTGGAAGCCATTTTTTGTCATTTTTTTTCTTAGAAGAAGAAAACATATTTTTGAATTAGGATGTTTGTGGGGACGGTGTCAAATGCTTTGTCTACTGTGCTATTGCTGCTGAGTATTGATCTTGGGAAGGTGATGGTTGAAGCCGTTAATGCAATGTGTTTGTGGTGCAGGGAAGTGAGAGCTGTGGTTGTATAAAGTGGTTGCTTTTAAATCCGTGTTGGAAGTCGGGAGAAGGATAGATTGGGAAATTTTATTTAATATTATTTTCTCAACGCATTTTACTGATGGAACAAAGCAGAGAAATTGGGCGATAGGGGAAGGGGAGTTGGGGTTTTTTTTGGTGAGTTTAAGGGATTATTGTATGCTGTTTCAGATTGGGGGATGTAGTTTGAGTTTGCCAGGTTTATTGAGATGTCCTGTATTAGGAGGATTGCTTTATCTCCCAGGTGTTTTTAAAAGTGCAGGTTAGATATTGGAGTCTGGGCCTGATGCTGTTGAATTTTGAGGGTTTTAATGGTTTCCGTTATCATGATTTTGTTGTGAATGGAGGTATGGGGTTGAGATCTAGTTTGAAGTTTTCTAAGTTGGTTTTTTTTTGTCTTCCTGTTATCTGGGTGTGTTGGTTTGCGGGAGATCTTAGCGTAATGTTTGGCGAGACTGTCTGATTGTTGTTTTAGGGAAGGGAGGGAGTTATGTTAGGTAGAGATGGGGATTCATGAGATGGTGGGGGGTTGTTTCCGTGATTGTTTTAACTTTTTGATACTTGCCAGGTTTTTTTATTGTTTTGCGTGAGATTTTTTGTTTGGAGTATTCAGAGAATTTTTAAGTAAGTGTCTGGTGGTTATGAGGTAGTGATTTGGTTGTTTAGATTTTCTATTTGGTTAGAGATGTTGGGGGTATATGGTTGAATTTTCGAAGGGAGTTTCTTTGTTTAATGAGTTGGCTGATGTTCGGGTTTAATTTGGGATTGTATGATTTTCTGTGTCCCTTGGGTATGTGAAGGTTTGCAGATTTGATAATAATTGTTTTGTTTAAGTGAGTGATGGAAGTGAGAAGGGATGTTATGTCGTGGATTTGTGTTGGGTTAATGTGAGTTTCAATATAATTAGTAGTATTAATAGTTTTTGCTTTTTTGTAGTAGTGTATGTAAATGGTTTTTTTTTGGGGGGGTTGATGGGGGGAGTTTAGGGAAAAAGAATAGGATGGTGGTCCGATTGTAGGTCAGTTATGGTGTCCCAAGTAAGTCTGTGATGTAGAGAGGGGAACAAAATGTGACGTCTGTGGAAGTTGGGGATGGGTTGGCTTGGGGAGGGATCGGGTGGGAGGTGTTTTGATTAAGATATTTAGGGATTCTAGAGTTTCATTAGGATATGGATTGCCTCGGGTGTCAGAGGGGTAGTCCTTTGTACCAGGCAGTGTGGTGAGCATTAAAGTC
>JABUQX010032041.1:27500-37500 GCA_015478945.1 Trachelipus rathkii
CTTATGGCAGTTTTCTAAGGGTATAAAAGGTAACTATAAACTATGTTAAACTGTTAAAGCTCATGGTATCTTATGGCAACTCTAAGGTTAGAAAACGTAACTATAAACTATGTTAAAGCTCAAGGTATTTCTTATGGCAACTTTCTAAGGGTTTTCAGAATTTGAAACAAATATACGGAAAAGTCGATATTAATAGAATCCATTGGTGCTCATGATTAAAACAAATATTAATAAATTATCTTGAATAGTAGCATAGCTTGAGGTGAGCATTGCTTTTAGTGCTATTATATTCACTCGTTTAAGTGAAGTTATTTATTTGTACTGAACCCGAGAGTCAGGATACAATCGATTTAACATAACCGTCTTTGTGAATTTAGCTTAAGAGTTGGATTATTGCAGAAAACTTAAGTAAAGGAATCCAGTGTTTACCCAAGTAGGAAATGCGTTTTAATTTCAATTATGAATACAATGTTCAATAACAGATTAATAGACACATGATGCTAACAACTAACATTCATTCCCTAACGTACAAAATTATGACTTTTACATTATATTAAAACCTATAATTTTTCTTCGCCATTATATAAAATTTAAAACTTATGTATTTACTATAATTTCTGTAAGATACCTGCTTTTTTCCGTAAATCAAAGGAAGTTATAATCCTACGTGAACTTAAAAAAGAATATTCTAATATGAATTAGGATTCTCACTACTATTTTTTTAAGCAGGGCTCCGGAATCGGTATTTTTTTTTATGCTGACTCCAGTTTCAACTCCAACTCTTTCACTTTAAAATTAGTCGGATAAGACGCATTGGGGACTACCCCAAATGGTCGACACGACATAAAAAAAAATTGCCGTACAGCTCACCGCAGGTGTTAGGTTAGGTTAGGTTTGGTTAGGTTAAGTTAGGTTAAGTTAAGTTAAGTTAGGTTAGGTTAGGTTAGGTTAGGTTAGGTTAAGTTAAGTTAAGTTAGGTTAGGTTAGGTTAAGTTTTGTTGGATTCGTTAGAAAAAGTAAATAACTAGATTTTTTTTATACAAATGTCAACCATTTGACCTGTCGATCATTTGGGACTAGCTTCGACTCCTATTCTCTCCTGCTATAAACCTTGTTCCAATACCGCATGAAATCATTAGTTCTATGGAATTTATGAAGCACATTGAAAAGAATGGTTTCTTACTAACTCTGTTATTTTCATTTACAAGCGGAAATATATAAAAATATTTTGTAGTAATTTTTTTTTTTTTAACTTCTGCTCCATAAGGTCATTTCTATACGAGCGCTTAAAACGCGGCATTCAAAGCGCAATGCTATAACGCCAGTTAAAAAGGTCAATGAGTAATGCATTGTTCCATCTATACGAACATAGAATAGTTAATATAAATTCAACTGTTCAACTGGCGTTAGAGAGGCGTTAGAAACGCGACGCTAACGCTGAATTTTAAGCGCTCCTATAGAATGAACCTAAGAACTTAGCTGAACTGTGACTCTGACTCCATCCAAATATAAATGGAACATAGTGCTATTCGTTGACCTATTAAACAGGCTTTAGAGAGGCGTTAGAAACGCGATGTTAACGCCGAATTTTAAGCGATGATATAGGAGCCTAAGCTCCGGCTCTACAGCCATGTTTTTTATGCAAGTTTTCATATGTACTTTAGATTTGGAAATTAATTAACTGATAAACTATAATAACAATAAGTTTTAATAATGTGTGTCGTATAAATGGCATATAATAACAAATATGAGTAGCAATAAACTAAGTACTATTTATTTATTAGCCGATTTCACTTAGTCCACATGCAATAATACTTTAAAATTAAAACCTATAAAAGCAAACAAAAATTAACAATTTGATTATCTATTTGTTGTAATATTTATTTTTAATATACTCTTGATCTTATATGATACTGATCAAAGTCTATTGATCCCAAATAATATAAATTTTCTTCTATAGTTTGCAAGTTTAAAAGATGTTGCAATTTGGCATTACATTTTGAAAAATATTATTTTAGGATGCCTTAAGATTGTTTACCAAACATTTTATGTAACTTTAAGAAAACATGCCTTAATTATTAATACTGCGCTATTGTAGTTGGTGTAAAGAACTATCACACCAAACCTGGAGCGGATTATTCGTTAATTAAATAAAAATTAACGTAAACAGGTTTTGTGGAGTGAAAATCACCATAATAACGAAATACTCCTTAAAATTCAGTCAAAAGGCTTCATCGCCTTTTGAGAAAGAATTTGAAAACTTGAAAGTATAATTTTCGATTGAAAAAAAAAAAAAAAAAAAGGAAAAAAAAAAACAAATAAAAGAATTTTAAAAAATATATGAAACGAGCTACACCCTTTGCGTAAAAAATTTAAAATTAATTAGCTTAAATGTAATATCTATACTGCTTTAAAGTTATCACCGGGCGGTTGGAGCAATACTAAGCTAATTGACCAGCGGTCTCTGATCGGAATTTGTTATATATATATACTATTATATATAATATATATATATATATTATATATTATAATTATATATATATATATAGATATATGATTCTTATATATATGATATATATATATATATATATATATATATATATATATATATATATATATATATATATATATATATAATATTATATATATATATATATATATAATATATATATATATTATATATATATATATATATATATATATATATATATACTGTTAATTTGTTAATTTTGTCTTTACTCACTACTCCTGCAGAAAAAGAGCTTGCCCATCCTTGATTTGTATAGCCTTTAATCCATTACATTTGCCTAGTTAACATTTTGTTAGCTTTATCTTGACAAGAAACGCTTTATCATGACAAGGTATTGCGGCAGTTTTTAACTGGAGTTTTATATTTAAATTAATAGCATTATGTTCTTTCCCATTAATAACGCTTTCATAGAAAGGCTATTTACAGCGTGCCAAACTGCCTAGCTAAACTAACCGTAAGATTATTGTCATCGCAAAGTAACATCTTGATAAATTTTACCAGTATAAGTGAGGAGCAATGTGAGATGTCATATCTGGAACTACAAAAGGAGTTGACGGGAGAATCAAAACAATAAGACCACTTATGATGACAAAGCCTGAATAGAGAAGAGCTGTAAAGTATTCATTCCATCCAAGAGAGATTGTCTGCAAAAGTCAAAATATATAATAATAAATTATCTATTTATATATTTACAAGCTGTAGAAGCTTACTATAATATATAAAGTATTCAATTAACAAATCATTAACAAAGGATTTATAATTATATTCTAGTTTACCATAAATGTCCTTTGATAAAATACTAAGGAAGAGACATGTTAAATTTTTTGTTACGATGTAAACAGTACGTTAAGAAAAATAAATGTTCGCTGACAAATTTTTTACTACCTATCAATTATTATATTAAACCTATCGATTATTATATTATACCTATTGATTATTATATTGAACCTATCGATTATTATATTATACCTATCGATTATATTTATATTTTGATTTGGCGTAAAGGATTTTAGTTTAAGTTGGGATAAATTTTATTAAATTAGAGTTTAATTAAGAACCTGAGGGAGACTGGGTGAGTTCCAAGAAAATCTGGATTTACATTAAGCTGCATCGAGATTTTCAGAAAATCCATGCAGCGAGTTTCTTTAAGGAAGCGTTCCACGGTAAATATAATTGAATAATGAAGCGTTCCACGGTAAATATAATTGAATAATGAAGCGTTCCACGGTAAATATAATTGAATAATGAAGCGTTCCACGGTAAATATAATTGAATAATGAAGCGTTCCACGGTAAATATAATTGAATAATGAAGCGTTCCACGGTAAATATAATTGAATAATATTGAAGCGAAAAGCTCCACGAGTGTCCCATTTTCGATCCTACATCAATAATTTTTCCGCTATACGGCAATAAGATTTGAAGATAAAAATTTCTTCGTTTAGCTTTTACTGCAGTAATATTGAACAGTCACGCCACGTAAGCAAACATTAGAAAGCTAGGTTCTAATACGTTAATACGTTTTATGAATCCTCTTACGCAAATAAAATTTGCACAAAATATTTCTTGCAATTATTTAACGGTTTTTGATAATAAATTATCTTTGAATCAAGAAAATATTTAAACAAATTCGCTATTGTGCAACATTCGATTTTTCAGGCTTGACGTGACAAGAATGGGGTTTCCAAGGCCTGAGAGACCGTTTCTAAGGTCTGGGAGACTGTTTTCGGAAGTTCTGGAGCTTCTGAACGACAGAAAATTCCAAGTCACTTGACTTTGACTTGGATATTCCCCTAAAGTCGTTAGATTTTGACACAATGTGTCAAAGTTAGTGTTTCTAAGGTCAGTGAGACCGATTTTGATGTCTGGAAGACCATTTTCTGAGTTTTAACCTGAAAGAAGTTTAACCTCCCAAAAAGGACTATTTAGTTCCTAGAAGGTTTTAAATGATCGCCAGACCATTTCTAATGATTTCAATTGATTTACCGAGATCTTTTACCCCAAAGTCGATATTTATATCGTCTTTCTACGTGCTCTGGTTGATTTATTACATTGAAAACATAATCAAAAGAAAATCATTACTATTATTTAACATTTGATATAATCGCTGTAGTATTAGAGTGAAATGAGAGGCTAACCTTTCAGCGATCAGTATTCCTCTGACATCATTAAGCCCCCCTTTTTTATTTCCCCCTCAATTTAAAGAAGTTCTAGTTAACGTATCCCCCTCAAACTTGGTACCCCAAACGCTGGTAGTGTTCTCTTGCCTGAGATTTGTTTTCTCCGCTACGCCATATGTAGGGGGTCCCAAGCCCCACTAAGCAGAAAATGGAAGTAGACAGACGAAAAATAAATAGCCGACAGAACTCGTAGGGTGAGTTGGAATTAGAGAAGAGGCCGGAGTCTGAGTTGACTCATGTGCCGGAGCACTGAGCCTGAGCCTGAACCAGAAGAAAAAGTTAAGAAATGCATGGGATGCATAGCAGAAGATGGAAGAAGGATGAAGAAGGAATAAGAAAAAGTCTCATGTGCTGGAGCAAATGAGCCATTGCCGGTGCTGGAGTCGGTGTGGTGCTGAGTTAGCAAACATAAGCTTAACAACCAAATTTTGGTGTCATTGTATATGTTTATAAGGATGTAGAATCCGAATTTGAGGGTTTCAGAACTCAGAGCCTCCAGAACCTCCGGAAACGGTCTTCCAGACAATAGAAACGATATCGCAGCCCTTGAAAACCCCATCCTTATTACATCAAGCCTGAAAAATTGAATGTTGCAAAACGTTACAAATGTTGCTTTGACACATCCGCTTGCAATATTTTGGTTAGTGGTAGAGCAATTCTTACTACTAAAGTGTTCTAAAAATAAGCCTATGGCTTGTCCATGAAATTTGTTTATATCAACTGAACATTCTAGATTCGTCATAGCTAAAATTAAAAATTGATATTTAAATCTTTTGATTCGTGGGGCACTTCGCTTTAAGATTCTTCAAGAGCTTTCTTTACAGAATCTTTACCTTGGAACATACCTTGAAATTTTGGATATAAATCTCGCTGAAGGAAATCTAAAGATTGGTATAAAGGTATTGATTCATGGGACACTTGGCTTAAAGAATCCTCAAGATCTTTAAAGAATCATTACAATTCTTTGTCACCTAAATATAGGGATTTGTTGTTGTTGTTGTTGTTGTTGTTGTTGTTGTTGTTGTCGTTGTTGGTGGTGGTGGTGGATGTGTTACTTTAGAGGATCAAACATTTTCCAAAAGGGAATTTGGTTCTTGGAGAATATATTGCTTAAAAATTTCGTTCCTTTTAATCATGTAAAATGATTCAATGAGACTTGCAACAAAAAGACAGACTTTAAGAACTACTTTCCTAAACCCCAAAAGGTTTTACGCTATTTATTTTCTATTATATATCAATGATGTGTTATTAAAATCATAAAATAACACGTACAATTTAAGTGTTACTTCAATTTTTAGTTCAAACCAAACACACACCACACTTTAAGTTTAAAATTGAAATAAAACTAATATAGTATGATTTTATAATGCAAGTCCGAAGATTAATAAATGGAATGTGTTATTTTATTGGTGATGATTTGCACAATAAACATGGAAAAAAAATTTAAAAGTTTGCATGTAAGTAAATTTAATAATAATCTTCTAGGACAGAAGCTAGGGTTGGCCGAGTCACCGGGTGCGGTGTAGTTTTAAAAATATAGATGTGTGGTACGGAGTGAAAAAAATGACTTGTGGTGCGGTGCGGTGTAAAAAATGATTTGCGGTGCGGAAAAATTCGGTGCTCGGCCAACTCTAAAAGGAGCTCTTCTAACCATATCTCTACACATTACCACTCATTTTCCTTAAACCTTGACAAGAATGCTAGCCTGATTTTTTCTTATAAAATATTGGGAAAAATCTGAAACACCGTCGCTTATGGTATCTTCATCTTTCATAATTCTAGCATCATGTACCGGAGAGTCTACCCTTTGAGTGGACTATAAGAACTTATCTATTTGCTTTTATCTAGTATGTGGACAATAGAACAGATTTCACAAGTTTTAAATAAAAAAAATTATGAACAATATACTTACTAAAGATTTAAAAACCAATAACGAAAGAGCATGACCAACAGTTCCAAATCCAACCACGAAGCTCAAAACCGTTCCTCTAGAATGTGTTGGAGTAATTCTTATTACTCCTAGAACAAGCCATACCCATGAAGTTACAGTGATGAAATGTCCTCCGCTAGAAAAGAAGAGGTCTGCTACACAAGATACATATCCTCCTGTTTTCAAAAAGAAAAAACTAATTTAAAAATATAATTGAAGGAGCAGAGGTAAAGGGGTGTAAGCAGTAATGAGCTGCAAAAATTTTAACAGACAGTTCTCTGCTTAGTTTTAAAAGTTAACTACATGTTCGTTCCCATGTTTACTCAAATAAACAGAGTTAACTATCGGTTAGCATAAACCGGTGTGGACCGGTTCCAGCTCACCACTGAGTGAGTGCGAGTGAAAAGTTATTATGAGAAAAATGAAATCGAAAGTTAAAGAACACTACAACAAATATCCCAGCGAAAAAGTGACCGCAATGTCACAGCAATTTTTTTTTAATTATTTTGTTATAAGAAAAATACATTGGTGTGAAGCTACTTTCTTGGAAATAAATAATGTCTTTGAAACGTTGAAAATTTCGCTTGAATATTTTTGTTTATTTTGATTGACATTCTTTGGGACATTTTTTTGTTGTGTACCACCACTGCACAGCACAATCTCTCTCTCTCTCTCTCTCTCTCTCTCTCTCTCTCTCTCTCCCCTCCTCTCTCTCTTCTCTCTCTCTCTCTCTCTCTCTCTCTCTCTCTCTCTCTCTCTCTCTCTCTCTCTCTCTCTCTCTCTCTCTCTCTCTCTAAAAGCAATTTGATATTCAATGTACGTTTCTCTCACTGCACGTATATCAAGCATAAATGGCAAAACTAACGGCCCCGCAGACTCCGCAGTGTGGGGGGACCCCCCGCCTATTAGTAATATGTAGACCATTTATCAAGGATCAAGGGGACCCACGCAGTCGCTTTCGCGGGGGAGAGGGACAGTGTTTAAAATTTTGTAACTTAACCTCTTTGTCCCGGATCACCCCCACCCACTCTCATTTAATTTAATGGATTTATTTAAACTTTGTGATTTAATATTTTTATTAAATTTAATTCTCGTAATTAATTTTGTATTAATTAATTTTCAAAAAAAAAAAATTACAAAGTCAAATTTTTATATTTATTCATTCTAATTAAAAAAAAAACAAAAACAAGGAAAATAAAAACAATCATTCTAACTACGCTGGGTAATTAAAAAACAAAACAAAAAGAGACAGCATAAGCAAAAAAGAAAAAAAAACAATCATTGTGACTACTTTGGGAGACCTCATTAAATCATTTGTGATTTGGTATATGTTTTCCTTGTACTTTTCCTGGGAAAATTTCCCGCCAAAAAAGTAAAACAAATATATTATGACAGAATATAACAAAAGTTTATTTTTACAATTACGAATACTTTTAGTATTTTCTCTTGGTAACTAAATTTTGAAGGAAAATGACAAATATTTTTTTATGCTTTGTTTTACTTTTTGGCGGGAAATTTTCTCGCGAAACACACACTGCACACACACACACCTACACACCTACATGCGCACACACACACACACACATACACACACATCACACACACACACACACACACACACCACACATATATAATATATATATATATTTATATATATATATATATATATTATTATAGTATATATATATTATTATATATATTATTATATATATTTATATATATATATATATAATATATACAAACAAACACACACACAAGATGGTCTGAAAATTATAACATTTGATTGAAGTACTATAATTTTAACTATATTTATACTATGACTTTGAACATCTATGAAACCACAGCAATTGTTAAAACAATTCTACACTACAAATATATCCCACTGGATCTTTGGGAAAAATGACAAAAATGTTCCCCAACAAATTTTTTCCATTTATTTTTCCTTTATAAATTAGTGAAATATTGGTAATATGTCATTTCTACTTTAAAAGTAGCCTAACAGTTTGTTTTCTAACAAAATGGTGAAGTTACTTTCTTATTCGTAATATGCCTTTTCTGTGTTTAAAAAAAAAATTACATTTTTTATTATTTGTCCCAAAGAGGATCTTGATTTATTTTTATTTTATTTTTTTTGCGCGCAATTCATAAAATCTTCTTTTTTTTTTTTTTTTTCATTTTTTAATAATAATATCTCAAAAACTTTATCGTGGCTACCACCCCTCCCTATACAAACTCACTCGATACCACCCCACATTATCAATGGTGTAACTAAAGATTGGACCAGGGAGCATGACCCCACTTAGATTTCAAACTCCGTCAGAAATTTATTTAGTAAAAAAATAAAAAATTATAACAGCCTAACTGAAATTCTCATTTTATAGATTCTAGATAGCAATTACCTAGTTCATATCCACCCCCCCCCCCCCAGAATAGGACAATCCCCCATCAGCTGAAACTTAAATAAATAAATAAAAAATGATTATCTTACCCAATTTCAAAGCTCTTGTTAGTAACAATAGAGCCGCAAAAGTAGCAGAGATTGAAAACAAAACTCTCCTTACTGGAAGCCTTGGAAGTAGTAAAAGGGCCAAGAATAAGCAAGGCCACTAATTCAGCCACGCCGCAAGCCACGACTCTATCCTCTATGCTAAATAAAACAAATTAAAAAAAAACAAAAACAAGATATGAGAAGAATATTTTGTGGCGATAATAATTATAAAATAATTTTAAAATTATATCAAATATTTAGAGTTAATAATAATAATAATAATAATAATAATAATAATATAATAATAATAATATAATAAGTTGAATATGATCATTATGAATATAATTAGTATTAGATAATGGAAAATAGATATAAATAATAAATAATAATAATAATAATAATAATCAATCCAAATGTGTTATATCCTTTATTTAAATAGTTTATTCTAGTTTATTTCGAAAGTTCACTCTATTGGTTGGACCTGCCGCTTAATTGGGGCAAAACATAATTTTTCTCCCGCTTTACCATGATTAACAGTAATTCACTATATATTAATAAAACTTTTAATCATTGATAGGGCATTGGATCGTGAATGAGTCGTGATAGGCACGCTTAATTGGGGCAAAACATTAAAAGGCTTGTCCCGATGTGCCCCGATTAACAATAATTCACTGCATATATTGGTAAAACCTTCACCTCTTTCAGGACATTGGATCGTGAATGAATCATTGTACCCCAATTAACATTCCATATTAGTAAAATCTTTTTCCGCTGATAGGACATTGGTTCGTCAATGAGTCGTGACAAACCCACTTAATTGGGGCAATACTTTATAATCCTTGTCCCGATGTGCCCCGATTAACAATATTACAT
>JABUQX010032042.1:0-10000 GCA_015478945.1 Trachelipus rathkii
TTCCTCCAGGCGGCCGCTCTCTACATGCCCATTTGCATTTTTGTAATTTGCCCCGCACCGCCGCTCTCTCGGGAGCCACCATACGGTGTTGGGTATGTTGCCAACGCGTCTTCTCTCCGCTGTTATTCCACACTTCTAATCTCTTCCTTTGCTTAGTTTTCCGCGTGCGCAGCCCTCTTTTTCCGTTTTTCGCTCTTTTTTTTTTCCCTGTTTTTTTCTCACTACGGACTATTATCGGTTCTGCTTCCCCTCCCGGCTTTTTCTGGCTTTGTTTCAAAACACTTCTTAGTTTTTCTTGGCGTGTGTTTTGTTAGATCGATCCTAATTTAAAATTTCCTTTCCTATACTTATTACTATATCTCTTTGCCTCCTCTTCACCTGGCGCATGGCGGCAAATTCTTCGCACGTCACTTAAAATTTAATCGGCACCTCATTTTTATCACATACAAAGCGGCCACCAGGGACCCGCATTCGTCTTTATCCCTACGGGTATCTATTCTTCTCTGCCTGGGAGGTCAGCCTATTATGTTTGTTATCTTTTCCTGGCTCTGAACTGCTTTAAGGTAGGTCCACATTTGTAGGTCCTTTTTCATACGTAGGTTCTCATAATTTTTATAATTGTCTTTAGATAAACAGGGTTTAATAAAAAGTTATAGATTTTTAATTATTCTTCAGGTTTCAATTATTTTTTAAGTCTTCAGAGTATTAACAATTGGAATTGGAGTTCCAATTCTTCTCTCTTTTCATTATATATTTCAAAAATTGGTGTGAATATAAATGAAAAGACAGTATACTAATGTTATTCATTGCATTTATTTGCAATATAATTAAAGATTCGAATCTTATTATTTGTATAATGAATAATCTCAATTTTGTAATCTCTATATTCTCCATGCATAGCAACAAAACACTCCCCATTGATATCGTGCAAACTTCAAAATAGTATCCATTAGTGATTTTGTATAAGGTAATTTTTCAGCATCGCGGGAGAAGTCAAGTTTCCGTCAAATTAAATACGAGCTCACTTTGAAACTTAGATCTCGTTCACACTCAAGGTTTTCTTCGGAATTTTTGTCATACTTTTAATATTTAAAAGCGACAGTTCACATGGTTCATATTATCCCATAGAAGATTTTCAAGTTATCCTTGGTGGCGCTTACTTCTTCAAATCTTTCGAGTCATATCATAATCTTAGTCAATCATTGCGACAGTCAGCACTTGCTTCAGATATTGTCAAGCAAATAATTGGTAGGGCACCCTTCACTATACGGTAGGTGCACTCTTCATCTCTACTCATTTCTATAATTTTGAAACATTCCCTGCCACTTCTACCTCAATTCTTTATAACCATCCATATACAATTGAGAACAAAAGATAGACATAAACACATCCTACCTCACTCCGTATTAATATTAAAATCAATCACTTTTCTCCATTTATTCTCACACGCCTCACTATCCTCATAATACTTTTTTGATTCGTTCAGAAGTCTATTGACAATCATCATATATCCACTACCCTACCACAGACTTCTATTCATCTATCATACGTCTGGTTTGCACATAAGATTTAAAACTTAAATTCAATTTATTTTCTTCCTCTTTTCACTTGTTTCATGTTATGATTTGATCTGCATCTCCTCTATCACTTTTTACGCATCTTTTCTCATCAGTCGTCTTCCAGTTCACGTGCGTCGCCTCTTCGAGCAAAATACAGATATTTCATACCTCAATTATAATCCTATAGGTTCTTACTGTTACCTTACCTTTACCTTAATTAAGGGTTTTTCTGCTGCTCGCTTAGCCAATCTTGGAATATATCCTTCAATACGCTTGTTTGTGCACAACTTCCATATCCCAATCATATCGATCGTTCGCCCGTTCTTGACAGTTAATAGTAATTAAGAGTATTATGAGATTGTAACCATTTTTCGACTCTTCCACTATAAAATCCCGTTACGTTCCTTAGTATGCGTCATCCCCAAGATATGCTATTTTTTCTAGATCATATATATTATTTTTATATTAATATTATATTAATATATAATTATATATTTATATATATTATTATATATATTAATTACTATATTAGTGTATATATTATTTATATAATACTATTATATATATCTATATTTATTATATATATATTATAGTATATTATATTATATAATATATTTTATATATTATATATTTTATATATAATATATATTTAAGTGTTAACCACACTAGGGCGAGCCTTTATATCTATAATTATATTATATTTATATTTATATTATTTATTTACCTTATATATAATATATTATATATTTATATAATTAAATATATTATATATATATATATTATACTTACTTATTATTTATTTATATATTATATATTAATTTAATATATATATAATATAGATATATATTATTATATATATAATATATTATATATATATTATATTATTTATAGTAATATCAAAATTATTTCTACTCTTTATCGTCCATATTTACTGTAATAGTATATTATAATAATAAAAATTGATTATTTGTCTCTATCATTTCTTATTTGTTAGCTTGTTTATTATTAGATGTACAACATTTATCGGATTGAGCTTAATCTAAGCTGGTGCGTTTATTATTATCATTATATTATTACTGACATTTCACCGTTAAATTATTATTGTTTTATTCATAGCTTCTAGCAATATTTCTTCATGTTTGATACTGCAAATTTTGGGATCAGTCTGTACAAAATATGCTCTCTTCTTCATATAGTTCTTCCTTCATATTAGTCCGAATCTTTGATTTAACTACTAGAATTTAACTATCATTCTTTGCTTATATTGTTTCTATTTATTTTATTTATCTTGTGTTGTGTGTTCTTCTTCGTTATCTAATTTCGCATTGGTTTGTCTGTAATTTTTTCATTTCTTTCTAGTGATCGATCTCGACACCATTCATTCTTTTATTCTATGTTCTCGTCACTTTTTTGATATCGTTATCTTATATAATAAGGTTTTATTGTTTTATTTCCTATATTAACATGCATTGGCATGTTTTTTTTAAAATGTCGAATGTGTGATTCTACAATTTTTTGCGATCTAATAATAACTGGAATTAATATATGTTCTCTAGTTATATAATAATTCATAATATAATAATAATATAATAATAATATTCATTATATTATATTCAAAAATACGATGTTCATCTTAATAGAATCAAATTTAATAAATTTAATGTAAATAATATTATATTTAATAATTAATTATTATCATATAATATTACGATAATTAAAATTACGATATGATAATTATTATTATTATTATTATTTATTATTAATTATTATTTTACTTATTTTATTATTATTATGCTTATTATTAGTTATTATTATTTTATGATTTTTATTATTATTATTTATTATTATTGATTATTATTATTTTATTATTATTATTATTATTATTATTATTATTATTATTATTATTTATTATTATTATTATTATTATTATTATTGTATTATTTATTATTATTATTATTATTATTATGTTTATTATCTTTTCCTTCGTGTATAAAAGCACTAACTATAAATACATCAGACTTAGAGATAAACAGAAGTGTCATGAATCTTTTCTCGCTCTCTTTCTTGATACTATTGGTCAATTAGTTTGCTAGATGTTTTTATTTCATAGCCGCAACATATACTACTTTTACTATATATTATATATATATATATTATATATATATATTATATAATATGTAATTATATTTAATATATATTATTAATAATAATATATTATATATTTGATTATATTATATATATATATATAATATATATAATATTATATATTATATATGATATTATATTATATATTATATATATAATATTATTATATATATATATATATATATAGAAAGTTATTTATATAGTATATATATATTATTATATATATATATATTATATGTAGGTATATATATATAAGAATATAGGGGTGGGTTTATCTATATCCACAGCCAACGTCGAGCTGCAAAGCCTATACCAGAAAAGTGAATTACACCCCATGAATTATGATTTTTCCTAAGTTACTCATAATCAGTGGTGCATAATATGGCCATGATTTGGCTTTTGGTTTGCAAGACTTCAACATGTTGTCAATGAATGGGAAGTGTTGAACACATAGATACATCATAAAACAGAAAAAGTTGTTAAATAATTTTTATTTTCTATCAAAGGAAAAAGTGTGGTGTGGCTGTGTTGCGAACTATATTGTTTTGATAAGGAGTATAATTTGGGCGTATTTGAAACTAATGCATAATGAAGCATTAAGTACGCCAAATTCAGATACAAAGATTAATTTTCAAATTCATGGAAATTGCTTCTCTGGTAAATATTAATAATATATAATGTTATTTATTGTTGTATCTGGTTAAGTTTAGAAAGACTGGAGATATTTTAAGATGCATTTAGTCATAATGAGACTATAGGCTATAAAGTAATTACAATTGCCAATTAAGTAATAAATTAGAATGGAGGTCCGAATTCTGGTTTTTATTATTTCGTTATTTGTGGGATAGACGATTTTAAATTACTTGAAAGAAATTGTTGGTATCATTCATGATAGCCAATGAAGGATATTTGAATGAAGTTTTAAGGAGATACAGGAGTTGTTATTGATTTCAAAATTTTTGTGAAATGTGCATTTTTTTGGAATTGTACCCCAAGAATATTTCCAATCATAACATTGCTTGTGTTTGGGAATATCACATGGAAATTGAGGTAAAGATTTAATCAATGACTTCATTGTCTAAGAAGAGATGTTCATTTGAAGCTATTGAGTTTCCGTTTCTATGGATTCAAATAGTCATAGTTATAATTTGACGCTTTGGACTTCAGTTCGTCCTTTAAAAAAAACCATAGAGAAAGTGGCCTCAAGAAATCTACAAAAGCTGGATAGTGAAGGTTGAATTTATCACTTGCAATTAAAGTGTCAGTATTTTGGCAGCCATATTTTTGAAAAACTTCTCAGTCATGATCTTGAATAGAGGCAAACCCCAGGTCCTTTGTTTGTCTGAAAATTTGATATATTTTTGAGGACTCTATTCTCCTATAGTGCTTCCAGAATCGGCTAGCTTGTAGATAAAGGAGATGCAGGCATTTCTCATAAATTTGAAGATGAGTGAAAGCCAAAAATTTAAAAATAGTTTAATATATGTTTTTTTTTTTTTAATTATTGTTTTACATACAATTTAATTATTAAGACTTTATTTAAAAAAGAGAGGAACTTTGTTTGAAAATTACTCTTTTGACCAAGGACTTAGGCTTTAAATGGGTCCTTTCGATTTTATATTAGCAGGGCTTGTATAAATATAGGATACTTTTCATTCATAGTATGAATATATATAACGCGATTACATAGTTTGTTATAATAATAACCCATCCTAACACGTTTATATATTGTATTGATTTTTGTATTCCAATAAAGAAGCAATATAATTAAGGTACGATAGTTTATTTTTTATTATTATTATTATTATTACCTACTTAATTTATTCTTATTATTATTATTATTATTATTATTATTATTATTATTATTTATATATTATTTATTATTATTATTATTATTATTATTTATTTATTATTATTATTATTATTATTTTATTATCTATATATTATTTTATTACTTTTTATTATCCTTTTATAATGCCATTATATGTGATGATATAATATGTTAATTTTATCATATTATATCTTAGTTTAGTTTTTAGTTTTTATTTTATTATTGCTTTTATGTTTTTATTATTATTATATATATAATTATTATTATTAATTATTATTATTATATTTTATTTTTAATTATTATATTATTATTATTATTATTATTTTATTATTTTTATATTATATTATTATTTTATTATATATCTCTCTTTGATTTGCACCCATATTTATAAAGCCATGTAGCGTTAAGTAGCCTTTATTTTGGCATTATATGTATATATTTATAAATATATATAAATATATATTATATATAATTATTATTATATATATATGTTTATAATTATTGTAGACATATTAAAAAATTTATTAATAAATATAATTTTTAATAATAAAATTATTTTATATTATTATTATATATATTATAAAATATTATATATATATATTATATTATATTATATATTTATATACTTTATATATTATATATATTATAATATATAATATATATTATGTAACTTATATTATATATATATATATATTATTTAGTATTTGTGTGTGATATATAATTATATATATATATTTTATATATATGTATAATATATTATATAATTATATATAATATATATACTATATATATAATAATATACTATAATACCGTTATATATATATATATTATATATATATTATCTATATATTATATTTTATATATAATATTATTTATATATATATTTTTATTATATTTATATATATATATTATATATATTATATATTATATATATTATATATTTATATTATGTTATTATATATATATTATATAATATCTAAGTATATTATATATTTAATATTATATATATATATATATATAGTCTATTTTATGTATATATATTAATATATATATATATATAGTTATATTTTATATAATATATATTATATATATTATTATAATTATATATATTTTTATATTATATATATATATATAATATATTATATATATATATATATATATATATATATATATTATATTATATTATTATATTTATTATAAATATATAATTATATATATATATATATTATTATATATATATTATATATAGTGTTAGTATATTATATATTATTATAGTTATTATATATATATATAGTATATATATATATAAATATATATAAACAATAGTTGTTAAAAATAACGTTATATTAATTAATATTTAGAGAACATAATAGTAACATGTAATTACTGAACCAGTGAATTAAAAAACAAGGGTAAAAAAGATTCTCTGCTTTTATATTAAGTGAAAAGAATATTGAAAGGGGGTGGAAGAGGCAGGGGAAAGTGGGATATTGAAGGAGAGTTTGTGTGAGAGAAAATCAATGATAAAAAATATCGAGTTTTTTAATTAAATATGACAATGCAAGTAATTTTTTTTTGTTAATTATATCTATTGATTTTTAGATTATTAAAAAAGAAATGCTACACTTATTATTATTATTATTATTATTATTATTATTATTATTATTATTATTATTATTATTATTATTATTATTATTATTATTATTATTATTATTATTATTATTATTATTTTATTGATTATTATTTATCATTTTTCACATGTAAATCTTATTAGTGATTACTATCATGATCTCCATTATTATTTTCATTATTTAATTGATATTATTATTAATTATTATTATTTTTTATTATTTCTCCTAAATAATTTCTTTATGATTTTTTATTATTATTAATAAAAATATTTTTATAATTATTATTAATTATTATTTTATTATTATTAATTATTGATTATTTATTATTATTATTATTTTATTATTTTTTTATTATGATTTATGATTATGATTTATATTTATTTATTTAGTAATAATTTAAAATGCATTATTATTATTATTATAATTGGTTATTATTATTTTTTTTTATTATTATATTCTATTGTCTGTTTATTATTATTATTCATCATTATTATTATTATGTATTATTTATTTTTTATTATTTTATTATTCTTTATTTTTAGTTAATTTAATTATTATTATTAATTATTTATTGTTGTTATTATTATTATTTATTATATATTTTATTATTGATTATTATATTATTATTATTTCTTATTATTATATATTTTATTATTATTATATTTTATTATATTATTACTATATATTAATAAAAGTAATAGTAAAATTATTATCTGCTTTTCACATTATTATTATTATTTTATGTATTATTATATTATATTTTATTATTATTATTTATTATTATTCTTATTTATTATTATTATTATTGTTATTTCTTATTATTATTATTATTATCATGATTATCATGATTATTATTATTATTATTATTATTATTATTATTATTATTATTATTATTAGTTATTATTATTATTATTATTATTAATTATTTCATTATTATTATTATTTTATTTTATTTTATTTATTTTATTATTTATATATTATTATTATTATTATTATTATATTATTATTATAATATAGTATTTATATTTATTATTATATTATTATTATTATTATTATTGTTATTGTATTAGTATTATTATTATTATTATTATATTATTATATTTAATTAATTATTATTATTATATTATTATTATTTTATTATTATTATTGTTTATTCTTAATATGATATGTTTCATTTGTTTTATTGTTATTATTGTTATCTGTTATTATTGTTATTTATATGTTATTATTGTTATTGTTTGGTCTATTGGCTATTGTTATTGTATTTGTTTTTTTTTATTGTTATTGTTATTGTTTTTATTGTTGGTGTTGGTTATATGGTTATGTTTTTGTTTATTGTTATTGTTATTGTTATAATTATAATTATTTAATTGTTATTAGTATAATTTTTTATTATTATTTTTATTTATTATTATTATTATTGATTAATTATTATTATTTTATTTTATTATTAATTATTATTATTTTATTATTCATTAATTATTGTTAATTTTTTTGCATGTTGTTTTATTTACATTTTTGTTGTTTTTATTATGTTTTTATTATATTTCCTGTTTGGTGGTATGGGGTGTGATGGATTATATTTGTTTGGTTGTTTCAGCTTGTTGCGTAAGTCTGAATGAGTAGTGTGTGTTGATTCTATGGGCGAAGTTCTGTTCGGATTTTGTTATTATTATTATCATTATTAATTTTTTTTAATTATATTATTAATTATTATTAGTTAATTATTATTATTATTATTATTTTTATTATTATTATTATTTTATTATTATTATTTTTTATTATTATTATTATATATTATTATTATTATTAATTATTATTATTATTTTATTATTAATTATTAATTTTATTATTATTATTATATTATTATTATTATTATTATTATTTTATTAATGTTATTAATTATTGTTATTATTATTATTATTATTTTATTATTATTATTATATTATTATTATTATTATTATTATTTATTATGATTATGATTGATTATTATTATTTTAGTAATAATATGTAAATGAATTATTATTATTTTATATTGGTTATTTTATTTTTTATTATGATGATATTTACTGTTTCTGTCATGGTTAGTTGATCATTATTATTATATATTATTTATTATTATTATTATTATTATTATTATTTATTATTATTTTTTATTATTATTATTTTATTATTATGGATTATTATTAATTATTATAATTTCTTATTTTCAATTTATTCTATTTTTTATTATTAATTTTTTTATTATTATTATTATTATTATTATTATTATTATTATTATTAATTGGAGTTATTATTATTATTATTATTATTATTCAATTATTATTATTATTATTATTATTAATTATTATTATTTATTGTTATTTTTTTAATTTTTATTTTATTATTTTATTATTTTATTATTTATTATTTTATTATTTTTTTTTTTTTTTTTTTATTTTTTATTTTATTTTTTTTTATTTTTTTGATTATTTTAATTTATTTATAATTTTTTCAATTTTTTTATTTATTTATTTTTTTATTTTTTTATTATACTCAATTTTTTATTTTTTATTTTTATTTTTTTATTTTTTTTATTTTTTTTTTTTATTTTTTATTTTTATTTTTTTTTATTTATTTTTTTTATTTATTTTTTTTTTATTTTTTTTATTTTTTATTTTTTATTTTAAAAATTCTTTTTATTTTTTTTTTTTATTTTTTTTTTATTATTTTTTTTTTATTTCTTTTTATTTATTTTTATTTTATTTTTTTATTTTTTCTTATTTTTTTATTTACTCTTTTTTTTTTTCTTATAATTTTAATTTTTTATTATTTAATTTTTTTTATTTTATTTT
>JABUQX010032042.1:15000-22500 GCA_015478945.1 Trachelipus rathkii
TCAAAAAAGGTTGCGCAGCACCGTTGTACGTGTCACTTAATTTTTTTCGGCCAACTTTTGGTCTTCTACTGGGTGCATTTTGGCCCCTATTTTTGCAACCTATTTTTTGCACCCTATTTTTAGGCCACCCTTTGGTCTTTTCGAGGTGCAATTTTGAGACAAATTTTTCGGTCAAATTGTGTATTCTACGGTTAAATATTTGGACATTGATTTTGGCACCATTCGGAAGGGTTGAAGCCAGCGGTTGGCGAGCAACGTCGTAGTATTCCCCCTATTTTTGACCCCCCCTTTGACCCCCTTAGGGAAAATATATTAAGCCTTTTTTGATGTTTGGGATGATATTGGTCTTGGCTTGATATTTGGCCTTGTTTCCGTATCAAGGGTTGAAAATTGACCTTCTTAAAGGTCAGTGTAGGGACTTAGTAGGGCTTATCTTGACTTCATCCAGTTACTGCCGCTTGCTTTGGTTAGGTTGTGCTTAAATGAGGTCATTAGTTACATGATGTGATGGTTGTTTAATTTATTTCCATGCGGTAGCACTCTACACCACCAACCCCACACCCACACACCACTTCACAACCACCAAACTACGATATTTTTGAGCGCAAGCTTTGAATGCTCACTTTTGATGCTCAGTTTTGTATGCTCAGCATGTGATGCCGACCAATTGTTGTGACATTGTTGCTATCTTTGCTGGTCTATATAGATGGGTCGCTAAGATGGTATATTTGATGGTTCAATCTTAGATGGCGACTTTGGATTTCAATCTTTGATGATCATACTTTGATGAGTCGCTTTTTGATGGGTCACTTTTGATGGTCCTATCTTGATGGTTTCATTCTTTGATGGCTAACTTTGATGTGCCATCTTTTGATGATCAGCCATTATTGATGGTTCAGTACTTTTGATGGTTCCCAATCAACGTAAGGAGTATCTAGTGTGTTCTTTTAGTGTTCTATGAGTATTAGATGAGTGCAGGTGAGTGCAAGTTTGAGTGATGAGTGGCCAATGGATGCCAAGTGGTGCCAAGTGTTGGTCCATGAGTGTCAGGGGTGCACATAGTGGCCAATAGTGCATAAGTGCATTTTTACCTTTTCTAGCTCACATGGAGCTGAATGCCCTCTAGGGTGTCTACCTAAGGTTATAAAGGTATGAGATTCGATTGTGTATATTACAAGTTGCTAGGATGCTTCTTACTATGAGTAAGTCTTTTTCTAACACTTATGCACACATACCCACACATTATATATAATATATATTTATATATTTTATATATAATTTATATATATATATATACTTATTATATTATATATACTATTATATTTTATATATATATATCTTTATATATTATATATATTATTACAACCAGCCTAGCTTAAACTTAGCGCCTTAATCACATAGAATTACATCACCATTAGACTTACCATAAACTAATTACATTATACCAAAATTGACAGTCTTATAGCACTTACCTCGCCATAGAACTTACACTAGTAATATCCTTAGCTCACAACACGATATCTCATTTCCCTCACACACCTCGATATTTTGATTCCTCTCAATGACCTCAACTTTGATATTTAAGATTTGATGGTTCATCTTTGATGAGTATCTTTGATATCACTATATTGTGGTTTATTTTGAGTATCTTGTCGGTTCATCTTTGGATGGTTCATCTTTGATGCTTAGATTTATTGATGGTTCATTTTGTGGGTTCATTTTGTTGCCTCAATTGATACCTAGTTTTGATGCTATCTTTGTGACTCATCTTTGATGCATTTTTTCTAACCTTTTTCTCTAGCCTTTTCTACCACATCATAGAAAAGAGTAATATTGATGTTTTCTATGTATAGCGGCGCAGGGCGCGCATGCCCCCTCCGAAAGGCGGAACGCCACGCAGGTGCATCACGTGCGTCCCCAACGAGTTACCGCGCGGTGAGCCGCAGGCCGCCATATTTCGCCGTTCCCCGCCCGCGCGTTTGCCCGAGGCCGCCTTACGCGAATGAATAGTTAACTATGGTCATTCTTTTTATTTCATACTTAAAATTTTTATAAACATTTTCGGTCGATCCTAAATTAACTCTTACAGACTATTATTATTATTTAACACATATTTTATAGTTGTGATATCAATGTAATATTCAAAATTCTTTTCAATTACTATGAGTCATTCATTTTTACTTCATACTTAACATTTTTTATTAAACTTTACTTAAACCCTTAAAGCTGTTACAGTAATCATAGCAATTGCTAGAAGAGGGTAGTAGGATTCTGTTTTTGATTTGGATGATTTATTGTTTTAATCATATATTTATTACATTATTTTTGCTTTTATATTTTTTCTTAATAATTTTTATTTAATAAATTTTTAAAATTGTTTGTATGAGAACCAGAGTGGCTGATTTATAATCATTTTATTTTACTACAATTGTGAATTTTAAGTTAAAAAATATACTATTAGACCTTAAAGCAGTAAATGATAATATAGAGTGTTTCTAGCCAAAGGGATTAGTATGCTTTTGTTTTACCCTGCTTTTCTTCTTTACCTCTTGTTTTTTACTGCTTTTTAAACTCTTATTTTTAATTAATATTAAAAAAAGTAAATCAGTAATCAATAGAGGTGTTACCTTACAAGGGGGTAGTATGCTTTTGTTTTCTGGCCTTACTGCTTAAACAAAACACAAAAAATCATATGTTTTAACTGCTTTACTCATATTTTTTAATTAATACCTTAGCGTAAATAATAATAGGGTGTTACCCTAGCTAAGGGATTGTATGCTTTTGTTTTACCTGCTTTTCTGCTTTAATGCATATGTTTTACTCGCTTTAACTCATATATTTTTACATTACTACCTTACGATTGTAATAATTGTTATCAGTTTTTTCAAGTAACGGGATTAAGTTATGCTTTTGTTTTTACCCTGCTTTTACTGTTTAACTCTTGCTTTACTGCTTTAAATCATATGTTTTACTGTTTTATCAGATATTTATTAACATTATGTTTTTTATTTTCTTTTAGTACTTTTTTTTTATTTTTAATATTATTATTATATTAGTATTTTCTTTTATTTTTATTTTTATTTTTTATTATTTTTATTTTTAATTTTTTATTATTTTATTTTTTTTATTTTTATTATTATCTTAGTGTTATTTTTATGCTATCTTTTGTTTTATTATTAGCAACAACAACATAACACCAACACAACCCAAGACAAGACTTAACCCTACGTTATATTTATTAAACTTTTATGTTTTTTATTACCGTATTTATATTACTATTATTTAAAAATATTTCAAAGTTTCTTAAATCTTCTATAATAATCTATCTTTGAAAAAAGAATTTTTTAACAACTTTTAAACACTTGGTGGTTCACCCTTTTATACTTCAAGTTTAATTTTTTACTACTTTATGATTTTAACTTTTTTTACCGTATTAAGAATAAATCAGTAATAGTATGGCAGCCCCTAGAGCCTCTAACACCAGCTATGCACGTTTTGTTCTGATTTGATTACTCTGTTTTTACATATCTTAGCCATGTAATAAGTATAATAACAATAAGTTTCTTCTCTGTTAAATTAATGTTTTTTTAAAATCATTCTAGTTTTATATTTTAAAAATAAATTATTCATTAATTTATATTACTCGTGATCATGTTAAACTAATATTTCAAGTTTTTTAATAATTCGGATTTTCTTTTTCTAATTATTATTATCTACGTAATTGACATCCCAGCACCGAGAAAACAAACACCGCTCCCTTACAGATAGACTGACTCGTTCTGTAAAATGTGTTGAATAATACTTTAGGCCTAAATTTAGGATAAGCTTTTTGTACCGGGCGATTGCCTATCAGGTTAAAATATACTTTAATGACCTCTTTATGTAAAATTGTGGTGACTAAACTAAGTTAGGCTAATTTAGGCTAAGTTTAATTTAGTGATAACCTTTTTGTATCGGGCTGAATTAAGGCTATCAGGTCAAGGCTATTTCGTATAGACAGATCGGATCAATGTTATTTATTATTTTTATAATATATATTTAAATGAACTGATGGGTCGGTAGATTCCTAGAGGTAGCAAGGAAATGCTTTCCCTTTCTTGTGATTGGATGGAGTAATCCTTATTCATATGCCGGCATGTGTTTGGTCCGAAGATTATTTTTAGATTTTTTGGTTTTTAAGGTATGTAAAACTGTTTTTTCTATCTATAGCTTACTTAGTGATTGTGAAATTAACTTAGTTCTTTAACTTGTATTTGGCAGGTGTGTTTGTATTATCCTTTTAGACAAACTTCATTTTATACCTATAGTCGTTTAGCTGTTTATGCGGTGTCCAAGTTATTGATTTGTATTAAAGTATTTTTATTTTTATTATTGTAATTATATTTATAATAATAATTACATTGAGGAATATATTATTAATTTACTAGATGATATATATTACTTCACTAGATTTTGGTAAAAATACGCATTTATTTTAAAACTTTGAATATTTTTTAGTTACATTGAGCGAGTATATAATGTGTGATACATTGTTATTTTTAAGTAATACCTAGAATGACTTTTAATAAATACATGTTTGTTAACAGAGAAGAATTTTTTTGTTATTATTAATACTTATTAGATGCTAAAGAATGATGTAAGGGTAAGTCATAGAAAAAGTGGGCTTGCTTTGGTGTAGAGGGTGTTGGGTTGCTTTACTGATTTACTGATTTTATGATTTACGTTTTTATATGTTTTTTAAGTAAAATTTCATCCAATTTAGACACGTTTTAGAAATTGATAATTAGAAAATTTATAAGCAAAAAGTATTAGTTAATAATAATTCTTTGTTCAAAGATAATGATTGATTTATTATAGAGTTTTAGAACTTTGAAATTTTTAGTTAATTGAATGATAATTTTTTTCCTTTTTTTAATTATCATAAATTTTAATAATTATAGTTATGTTGTGTGTGTGGTGTGTGGTGTGTGTGTGTGTGTGTGTGTGTGTGTGTGTGTGCTAATTACCAACTATTGTCAGTGTAGTAAATACACTGTATATAATAAAACTAATAAATAAATATAAATAAAAAAGCTCAAGACTTGTATTAATTATAATACATAAATAAAAATAATAAAATAATAATTAAATAAATATATAATAATAAAATAATGTTATAATTATGAGTTTAAAGCAGTAAAGATATGAGTTAGATAAATCGACATGAGTTTAAAGCAGTAAGCGTAACAAAGCCTACTAATCCTTGTTGTATGTAACCTCTAATTCGATTTTATGATTTATGCTTTAAGGTTGTAATGTTTTAATAAGTATATGGTTAAAGCAGTAAAATATGAAGTTTCAGGAGTAAAGATAAACAAGCATATTTTTGTTGCTATGTAACACTCTATTGTTTACTGATTTCTGCTTTAAGGTATGGTAATGTTATAATATTGAGTTAACAGTAACATATGTTAAGCAGTAGCAGTAAAAAAGCTACTAATCCCTTGTCTGATTGTACACTAATTGAATTTACTGATTTACTGTTTAAGGTATGGTAATGTTAATAATTAATGAGTTTAAAGCGTAAATATGAGTTAGGTAAAGAGTAACAAGCTACTAATCCTTTTTTGCTAGGTACACTCTATTGATTTACCTGATTTACTGCTTTAAGGTCTGTAAAGATACTGTTTTTTAATAACTTTCGTACATTGTAGTAATAATGATTATTTGGCACTTGATTTTTTCCTTCTTACATACCATTTTTTTAAAAATTTATAAATAAAAGTTTAAGAAAAAATTATAAAGCATTGTATATATATGAGTTAACGCTAATCAGAAGCATAAAACAATGCCTTACTATTCCTCTGTGTGCTAGGCATTGGGCGTATCTGGATTCGTGTTTTACGCTTTAGGGTTGTAATGTTAGTGTTTTTTATAAAAAATGTTTACGTTGAAGTATGATGCTCATAGTAATATTTGAAAGAATTTTTTGACATAGTTTACCATTGGTATAACATATGAAATATGTTGTTTAAATAATATATAGGTCTGTATGGTACAGTTTTAGGATCGAGAAATGTTTTTAGATAATGGTTTAGTATGAAATAAATTGATGATCTGTATATATATTTTTCTTCGCGCGGGGATATTGCGCTTGTGCGGGGGGGGCCCCCCCCGGGGGGGGGGGGGCGCGCGGGCGTCCCGGGCGGCGGGCGCACGGGCGGGCGGGAACCCCCGCCGGCCGGGGAACGTGGCGGTGCGGGGGAGCGGCGGGCGGGGAGTGCCGGGTCGCACTGGGGTGCGGGTTGCATGCCTTTGCGGGAGGGCGCTGCTGCGCTGGTGGGCGCTTATGACATGGGAAGACTATATTAGCTCTGTTTCTATGAGTGGGGTGAAAAGGCTAGAAAGATTAAGAATGCATCAAATGAGTCATCAAAGATGAGCCATCAAAGCTGAGGGTTCAAGTGAGGCATCAAAGTTGAACCATCAAAGATGAATCAATTAAAATCTAAGGATCAAAGATGACATCAAGAGACTGACAAGATGACTTATAAAGATGAACCCATCATTAGGTGATTGAAGATGAGTAATAAAGATGATCATCAAAGATGACTCAAGCTGAAATATCAAGTTGAGGGATAACAGTTTGAGGATAAATTCGAGTGGTGCTTGGTGATAGTGTAAAGGTGTATTGTGTGTGTGAAGCGTAAAGTGTATATGAGCAAGTGTAAGGTGGTTATGGGAGTGTAAGTGTTATAAGTGCTATTAGTGTGTATGTATGTAAGTTGTAAGTGTAAGTGTCTATGGTAGGTGTAACTGCTTATAAGATGATGGTGCGTAGGAAACGCCATTGGGAGGTGTCTATGGCTGGGTGATGTGTGTGTGTGTAAGTAATATATTAATTATATATATTATATATTATATATATATATATATATAATTATATATATATATTATATTATTTATATATATATAATATATTATATACTATATATATATATGTGTGTGTGTGTGTGTGTGTGTGTTAAAAGTTGTTAAAGGAAGATTTCTGCTAGAACGAGCATAAAGACTTTTTTCTGCATTTTAATTTAAAACCAAAATTCCCGCTAAAATCCCCCCATCGAAAAATACTTTTTTTATAACACCTAGGGTTGACCCATATTAAGGGCTATTCTAGGCTCAGAAGAGGCTAGAAAGGCTTTGAAAAAATCACTCAGGTGGCACTATGTGGCACTATGTGGCACTATGTGGCACTGCCTTGACCTCATTTGGGCAATCATTGCACTCCTTGGCCTCACTTGGCATTATTGGCATCATCTGGCCTCATTTGGACTCCCCTGGCATCATCTATACTCATAGAACCTAATTAGATAATAGATAATCTTCTTGATTGGGGAAATAATTACTGAACGCATATATGCTGGTCTCAAAGATGGCATCATCAAGTGGCATCAAGCATGACATCAAGATAGGTAATAAAAGTGCCCATCAAAGTGACGTCATACAGATGGCAACATCAAG
>JABUQX010032042.1:27500-50165 GCA_015478945.1 Trachelipus rathkii
CTAAAACTAAATGCATAAATTCTCTTCTCCTTTTTTCTATCATTTGTTTAATGTAGATTTGATCAACTCTTTACGCACTTCTAACGACCTTGTTCTTTAATTAGTAGATTCAGTTCTCCGACCATTTTTCGCCAAATTACAGTATATTTTCTTCCTACTACTATAAACTATTCCTCTATATCTCCTACAGTTCCATTATCTCCCCTTACCCTTATAGAGAGTACTATTTATGCTCTCCTTCAATTCTTCGAACTATACCCTCTAAGCTTTGTTAATTCCAATCAATCATTTGCCATTCGCCTCCGTTTTGATCATTTACGCGGGTAATTTCATCTACCCTGCGATTACATTCTTCAACTTTCTTCGCTCTAGCACATTATTCCTCCTTACTATGACCTCATCCAAAACATCTATTCTTCTTGCACTAATAAACCACACCTTCACTATAAACACTTCATTACTGCCAGAAATGTTATGCAGATTTTCGAAGTGTTTCACACTTAGTTCATAATTTCATGCAGTACGAAAGCCAACATCTTTTCTTATTTATGCAGATTCCTTATTATAATTATATAATATATATATATATATATATATATTATATATTATATATAATATTATATTATTTATATATAATAATATAAATTTATATATATATTATATATATATATATATATTATATATTATTATATATATATAGTATATATTATATATTATTATATATATATATATTAATATATAATATATTATAGTAATTTTATATATTAATATATTATATATATATATAGTATATATATTATAATATATTATCTATTATATATAGCTATATAGTATTTATATTTATATTTACATATATATATATATATATATTATATATATATATATATTATTATTAATTATATAATATTTATATATTATAATATTTTATATATTATATTATATATATATATTAATATATATTATATATATATATATATATTATTATATATGTATATATATTATATTATATATATATATATATATATTTATATATATATATTATATAATATATATTATATATTATATTATGATATAATATATATTAATATTATATATATATATAGGTTTTATATATATTATATTATATATAGTTGTATTATTATATATATATATATATTATATATATTTATATTATAATATTTATTATATAATATATATATAATTATATCTATATATATTATATTTAATAAATAAATATAATATATATATATTTATATATAATTATTTTATATTATATATAATAATTATAATAATATATAAGTATTTTTTTGTTGTTTTGACAGGGGTAGATAATTGGCTTCAACATTCAGAAAGTTGAACAAATGTACGGACTAAAAGTAACGGAGGAAAATAATGGAAGTCTATTCTATGGCGTTTACAAGAAAAAAAGTAAAATTACGAGTCTGTTACTCCCGTTAATAAAATACTAGTTTCCGTTAGTAACGAGTAACGGTAGTGCACGTATAGTATGAATTATATATTATATATATATATATATATATATTAGTATATATATATAATATATATATATATATATA
The DNA here is from genome assembly GCA_015478945.1 of Trachelipus rathkii. NCBI lineage: Eukaryota > Metazoa > Arthropoda > Malacostraca > Isopoda > Trachelipodidae > Trachelipus > Trachelipus rathkii. The sequence continues at coordinate 29,078 of JABUQX010032042.1, forward strand.
TTATTATATATATATTTATAATATATATAATATATATATTATTTATATAAATATATATTATTATATAAGTATATATATATATATATATTAATATATATATTACATATATTTTATATTATTATATTATTATATATATATATTGTATATAATATATATATATAATATATATATTATAATATAGTATCCTAAACGCTCATTCCTCATTTTACCATATTTTCTTTCACCGTACACGCCCCTAAGATTAATTATCATTCTTCTAAGAAAGATCACGAGAAAAGATATCAAGAATATTAGGAACAGAAGGAGATTAGATTTGTTTTTTTCAAATAAAATATTATAGTTGTGTGGAAAATCAAAAGTCTGTTGCTTCAAGGCTATCCTCCTAGCATCATTTATTTGCTGTTAAATGTGTCTTTTTTTCAAATTAGGAGTAATGATGAGTGGTGGAGTTATCAGCCTAAGAGTGAAGAGGAGACATATAGTAACAGATAGATCATTGATGCAAAATAGAAAAAAGGGGGTTGGGGATAGAGCAGAATGTATGATTGAGCATAGGAATTAAGTCTGGGGTTAGAGAGTTGGGCGGAAAAAGATTGATGCCGTCTGAAATACGAGTCAAAAGAACTCTCATCAAACCCAGCAAAAAATTCCTATAGGATCCCATCCATTCCTATCTTAATTAAGATAGGAATGGGAAGTAAGAGGTACATGACTGGAAATTTCAAAAGAACGATGTAAATTGTAATAACAATAGAATAAGGAAAGTGGTGCATCAAGAGTTCGTCGGCTACAAAGATTGGAGAGAGTTAAGTAGGAGAGTTAAAGAGCCGACAAGCCCTATACTACACTTTATCAAGAAGAGCAATATGTGTGGAACTATCCCAGATATATGATTCATACTCTATATAAGGGCGAATAATGCCCCATATGCAGAGCTAGCAACTGGGGTGGTGAGAAAAGTTCCGAAGGCGTTGCAGAACACCTAATTTCCTAGAAACTTGTTTGAAAGAACAGAATGTGATCCTTCTGAGAGAGATCACGAGAAAAGAAGATATCAAGAATATTAAGAACAGATGAAAGTTAGAGTTGCGTATTCAAACAAGATATTATAGTTGTGTGGAAGATTATGTTATGTAGATAGATGAAGAGGCTGAGTTATTGAGGGGTTGAAAACAACCATATTTTCTTCAACATAATAATAGATATGTTGCTTCAAGGCTATCCTCCTAACATCATTTATTTGCTGTTGAATGAGTCTTTTTTCAAATTGGAAAGAGTAATGTGGTGGAGTTATCAGCCTAAGAAGGGAGAGGAGACATTGTAACAGATAAATCATTGATGGAAAATAATAATAAAAAAAAAAGAGTTGGAGATAGAACAGAATTCTGAGGAACAACACCATTATGGATACATTTAAAGGATAAATGGTATCTATCTACAATGGTAGTAATAAAACAACAGGACAGGAAGTCAAGAGTAGGTTGCAAAGTGTATGATAAATACCTAAAGTTTGAAGTTTAGGAAGTAAAGCTTTGTTCCAGAGTTTATCCAAAGCCTTCTATGTGTCTAGCGCAAAAAAAAAAAAAAAAAAAAAAAAAAAAAAAAAAAAAAAAAAAAAAAAAAAAAAATCACCAAAGAGAGGAAGAGATGAGCAGATGACCAATAGCAGTAGCAGAGAAATGAAAAACAGATCACCAGTCGAGTGGTTCTTACAGAATCCATACTTTCAATCGGAAATAAGATTAGAAGATTTAAGAGGTTTCTAAATCTTCTTGTTAAGAATTGATTCGAAATCTTTAGTATGAACAGATTTTAAAACGATTGGATGGTAGTTGGATTGCTGACTGGTTTCCCCGCTTCCTCAGCACGTGCTGGATGAATGCACTCTTCCAGCAGGAGGAAATCCTGAAGTTAATATGCAGTGAGGAAACCGTTTCCCAACACAGGGTGCAAGCCCAAAATCACGTTTTGAAGACCACTGGAGGGATAACTTCAGCTCTCTCTCTCTCTCTCCGCCTTCTTAGTATTAAGCTCAGAGTGTTCAGAAATAACATTTTAATGAGTTGAAATGGGTCGGATAAGTAGAAAAGCTTTTGAATAATCTAGAGTTAAATTAGAGGGAAAAGTTTGAACAAACAGTTCAACTTTAGCAGAAGTTAAAGCAGCAATATTACCGAAAGAGATAAAAGAGGAGGGAGAGAAGGAGAGGAAGAGGGAGAGAAGTAGAGGAAGAAGCAAAGTTTGAGCTGACGTTTTAAAATAGCAAAATGTAAGAAAGAGTGTGATGTAGAGTAGAGGAACCAGAATGATTCTGCAAATTATACAATTTCTACAAAGAAGGAAGAGAATAGATGAGAGTGTATTAAGATGTTTTGGTCATATGGAAAGAATAGATGATAATAGGTTGGTTAAGCGGATTTATATAGGTGATGTGTTGGGAATCAACAGGAAAGGGAAAAATAAAAAGCAGATTGAGTTAATAAAGGAGTATATGGAGGAAAGGAATTTGATTTTGGCAGAGGCAAAAAGAAAGGTGCATAATACGAGGAAATTGCGTGGTTCTGTGAGAAGGCATGGTTGTCTGCCAGGCCAATGGGATAAACCCTAACATTCACGTGATACCACAATGTTGGTCTGGTGCAGTGTTGTGAAGCCCTTGGGTGGAGTTTTGACAGCGACGGACTTGCACATAAGGGGTTGAGGGGAGGGTAAAAGGTGGCTTTCCTTTCGACTTAAGTCATGTTATTCTACTTAACTATCTATTTCCCGTGCAATTTGCATACACAACCACCATATGGGGACATGTAGGGAGGACACAGAAAGAAAGAATGATAATATATATATATATATATATATATATATATATATATATATATATATATAATATATATAATATATATATAAATATATATTATAGAATATAGATATAGTATATATATATAGTTATCTGACGGATATAAATATATATAATATAATGAGTATATATATAGTATATAATATATTACAGTGTCACCCCTACTCACGGACGGAGCTCTATTCAAAGTAGGATGTTAAGCGCATCACAAGAGTTACCATCTAACGCAGATTTCGCAGATGAGCACAAATGCAGGCTTTAAAGTGGGGAAGATTAAATTCAAAAAACACAAAAAACATAAAACAGAAATGGACAGCCAGAATTCCACCAGACATATCCTCAGCAGAGGTTGCTGGAAAGAAGGAAGCACCGAACAAACAAGCCTGGGGTTACTAATGTCAACACAAAACTCAGGTTCAAACATAGCATACCTTGTGCTACGAGGGAGTCGTAAAGGTGGTGGTAAGCAAGTGGAAAGTTTCCTCGATCTCTTGCCGCTGCGGTACCTATAGAAAATAGATAAAGCTCCAACATAGCACAGAAAAGTGAATTGGAAAGTGCTGAACAGTTTATAAGCCTTTTTTCCTTTCACTCGACCCTATCCAAAAGCCGGGTGAAACCAGAGCCACCCCCCCCAACCACACATATGAGAGCAGTACATAAGGGCGAATGAGACTCTTGTATAGTTGGAGTAACTGAGAAGAGGAAAAAAGTCTAGCAGTTTAAAAAGAACTCCCAATTTCTTTGAGGCCTCCCTAGCAACCATTGTGATGCGAGGTTTCCAAGACATTTTTTTGTTTATGTTAAGACCAAGGATGTTTATATTGTCAACAGGAGAGACGAGAAAACCATCGAAAGAGGTATAAAAGTTAGATAATGTCTTAAAGAGGGAGATTTGCAGAAGTTGGGTTTTTAAAGAAATGAATTTCACAAGATTGAGATGGCACCACCAGGAAATTCTATCCAGATCAGCGAGAATAGAATCGGAAAGATTAAGACGAGATTCAATTCCATAAGTAAAAGAGGGGCAGATTGAAATGAGTGAAGAATGAAGGGTCGACGTCATTCCGGCAGTATGATGATATAGTTAGATTCAGTGAGAAGAATCATAATGAAAAGTAGGAATAAAGTAGGAGACAAGGCAGAACCTTGAGGAACACCACTATTGACAGAAAAAGAAAAAGGAGTATCCCCATCGGCAATTTACCCGCCAGGATGAAACCAATAACACCCTTCCCTTCCTTGACGTCCTAATCCACCACCAATCCTAATGGATTACCACCTCCCGCTTTATCGAACCTACCAGCCTCCCTCCTCGCGGTATTAATTTCTTAAGCTCATCCCCCCCTTCAAATTCCTCCTTAACTCCATCACCATCTCCATTCACAGAGCCTACCAAATCTGCTCAACCTGCGCAAAACTTCAGTCCACCATGAAAATTGCATGCCACTTAAAACTTCTTGCACTCTTTAATTCGCTTCCCACCCAAATATAATTCACTTCTGCATCATTTACCTCCATCACTTGCATTCTCCTCTCTCATTGAGACATATCTACAAACTCAAAAATCTCCCTCTTTCCTCCCCAGTCACCAGGCACGCAAAACTATTCCATGTTTACCTTACAAGACCCCTACATTGGCGCATTCCCACCCCTCAATAACTTTGACCTACGCAAACTCCTTAATACCTTCTTCCCTCAACTTCACCCCCACCTCATTGCTACTAATCCCCTTTCCATTTAGCTCTTTCTTTCCCCATAAAATAATATGCTCCCCACGTTGTTGAAATCTTAGTTGTCTACATTTTTAATGTGCAGATTGTAATAGCCTGCTATATAGGCCAAAAAACCAAGCCTTCAACTACAGCTGAGAAGTACATAGAACGCATGGGCACATCATTTCGACCAACCCTTCCCCATACTTACCCCGGAAGCACTCCTGCAGTCCGTCAAACACACAGACACTCTGGTCCACCCCCCTCCCGCTTCGTTGATATATTTAAACACCACTTTGCTGTATTCATCTACTTCTCATACTGACCGTAAGGATTTTTTGAACCGCCTTCACATTAAGATCGAATAAAATCCCCGCTTTGACACTACACTCCCAGCTCCTCTACCCCTCTCAGAGTATTACTTAACCGCCTTACACTCAGGTCTACATAATCACTGATAATTCTGTACTTCATGCCATTTCTGTTTAAACAACTAGTTATATGTATATTATATGAGATTTAGCATATGCCCTTTCTTATTTTATATTACCTACATTCCTTTACATATCCGTCATTTTTCTATAACTCTTAACCTCTGGATTCCAAACATTCCCCCCCACCGAACCAACTAATATTTTTGTTTTATGCCCCCCTATATTTATTCTTAGTTCATTTTTTAACTCCGAATCTATAGGTTGCTATTTAATTTATTTATTTATTGTATTCTGATTTAAATTCCGTGAAAAAAATAGATGTAATTTAATTTTCTTAAATTTTAATCTAAGTCTAATTTCTATCACTAATGTTTTCTGGTCTTCCTTCATCTTTACTATGCATGAGTTCCTTTTATATTACTTGCAATTTTATCTTATTTACAATTTTATTCTAGTCTACCAATTAATTATAAGCCATTTATTTTTTTTTTCATCGGTTTAACTGTTTTTTGTAATTAATTAGTATATGGTTCTTGCAGCCCTCCTTGGGAGATGAGTCACGGAGCGAATCCGAAAGGAGTATGATTGATAATTTATAAATCTTTATGGGCTCTTATTCCATTTTAGGGTCCATGCCTGATTATATTATATATAATCGGTTATCTAGTAGCCCCTCTTAGAATGCCCTAATATTAGACAAGCCGTGCTAGGTCGAGTACACATTTTTTACGTACCGCTATTATATAGCGTATTATTATAATATAGATTCTGTAGTAATACTGATATCTAGTATCACGAGGGGAGTATCTATAATTACTATATAAACCTGTATATATATATATATATATATACGTTGCCGCTAGTTATATAGGATTTAGTAGTAAATTAATAGTATATATTAATATACACTAAATATATTCATATATTATATTAATTAATATTTATATATAATACTATACACGTATCACTTAATATTATATACTAATATAGTACGGTAAGTATAATATATTCATTATTAGCTATATATACCTTATATATATATATATATATATAGTAATAATAATATATATATATATATACTATTATATATGCATAATCTACTTTGTTGAGAAGTTTCTCCTAGAAAAACCAGAGTGAATTTATATACCAGGCAGTAATCGTTTCTATATGTATATTTCCTAATAATCTCAGCAACAAATCATTTGCTAAGATTTTGCTTCTGGCTCGAATTTCATACTTCGCCGCTAAGTTGTCTTTCACTACATGGTTCGTATTAGCTCTGTTTCATGCTTGTCTGAAAGTCTAGGGATCGAAGCAATATCTGAACATTTGAACCTGAAGTTATACTTAATAATGCGTTGAAAATGTATCCGCATGTCAATAGAAACAGATGATGCCGACATGCAAGCCAAAGGCAATTCTTTCTGAAGTTTTTGCCCGTTTATGAAGCAAGCTCCATTCAAGTGATGGTACTAGAGGAAGTTGTCAAAAGACATTCTTCGATCTAATTCTGAACGTAAAAGTCATGGATTTCCTGTAAAGTTACTTGTACAACTTTCTTTCCTCTTTTCTATTCAACTTTCAAAGCTCTTTAAAGTTTACCAGCTGCGAGGTCTGAGAGTCTGAGACAGGGTTGTTTGGTTTAAACCATTTGGTTTAACCCAACACCATTTTTTGGGGGTTTGAACCAACTAAAAACAACATTAGTTTAAATAGTTTTTTTTTTCCTAATACATCCTAATATTTATAATTTAAATAGTCAATTCACTCAAATCTTAAGATCCTCACATACAGAAACAAAAGTATTTTTATTGTCACAAATATTTTAGTATTTATCGTTTATGGTAAAAAAATTGAAGGATAAATGTCTAATATCTTATAAACTTAATGCTCTTTCCACTTCTACAGTAAAATCGATATGACCTATAGGAGGAAAGTTAAAAACAAAAATTAATAATAAATTATGAACCAAGTCGGCAACATTCCTTACATTTCGACGTAGGAAAATGCACTATGGCTTTGTTTCAAAAACAGCTGTTAAAAATTTTGAAGAGCATATCCGCAATTTGTTCAATAATTTCCTGATCAATCTGACCTAGACGGTTTTCGCTTTTGTCATTTGTGCTTGCGCTCCCTCTGTACGATATGCTTACACATGTTTTAGCACGATATTTCGTGCAAAAAGGACTCGCTGTATTTTCTTGTACGAAAGTTTTACTTTTGTTTAACAGAATCAATTAGAATCAGCTGTGTGATGGAGCCCATCGATTTGGAATAAACTGAAATAAAAACATAACAAATGGTTCATATTACAAATAATTGATAACTATTGTGATGGGAGTTTATCTATTTGGAAGAAATTATATATATTTAAAGCTGATTTTTTTTTTATTGAATGAAACATTCATCAATTCAAACGGGTCTACCATACCGCCATATTGTTTGTTAGATTTTTGCGTAAGCATGTTCCTAGAATTCTGCATTTCTTACTATTTTGTCTTGTCTTAAGTTTGACAAAAACGAACACAAACTCGAGCAAACTCGTAAGCACAAACGCAAAACGAAAACTGCTGTATTATAAAGTCATTTTCGTTTTTGCATTTGTGCTTACGAAACTTAATAAATGCTTGAGTTTGCATTCATTTTTGTGAAACTATGTGCATAATTGTAAAAAATGTCGAATTTAGGACGTGCTTACGCAAAAATGTAACAAAGAATATGGCGACGTGGTAGGCCCGTTTGAATTGATAAATGTTTTCATTCAATAAAATAAACTGTTAAATATAATTTCTTTCGCAAATGGATAGAATCACCAACTCAAAATAGTTTATCATAATGTTGTTTGTAATTAAACCATGTTTGTATATTTGTTATTTCTGTGTTATTCCGAAGTCGATGAGCTACATCACAACAGCTGATTCCAATTGTATGTAAACAAAGGTAAACCATAAGAAATCACAGTTATTTTGCACAAAATTCCTGCTAAAACTGTGTAAGCATTCCTTACTGAGTGAAAGAACAAATGGCCAAAACGAAAATGGTAGCTATATAGCGTCGGGCGGGGTGACTCGGACCACCTTAGGCATAACTTGGTCTCCCGACTCTCGCACTATGCATCTTTTTGGAATTTGTTTTTTTTTTTGAAAATCAAGCCCTATAGTCGGTCATTAACACACAAAAAAATTAATGTAATTCTATATAATAAAAGTTTTATTGAAATGTTTTAATAAAGCTCTTCAGCTGACCGTGGAGGGGTGACTCGGACCATCTGTTTAAATTCGTCTTTTTGATTTTTAAGCGATCTATAACATTTGGTGAGGTACCAGATGACTGGAAAATGGCATATGTTGTGCCTATTTATAAGAAAGGTAGTAAGGAAGATTTGGGAAATTATAGGCCAGCTTAGCTTAAGCATCTCTGTTGTAAAGGTCTGGACAAGTTGAATGAAAGCTGCATATAGAGAAAATTTAGAAGATAGAAAGGTATTGTATGAACTCCAGCGCGGTTTTAGAAAAGGGGTAGGTCATGTTCCAGACAAACACCTTTTAGAATTTTATGGAATACATTACTGAACTGAAAATCGACCAAGGAATCCAGTTGATATTTATATATTAGATCTTTAGTATAAGCTTTTGAGTAAGGTTCCCTCACATAAGGCTGATGAAAATGTTTTGCAATGTGGTATATAGGTGGAGTGGTAAGTGGTTGGATTAAAGAGTGGTTGCGAAAAATAGAAAACAGTGTGTATAACTAAATGGGAATAGTCATCATGGAAATTAGTGAAGAGTGGTGTCCCACTGGGTTCAGTGCTGGGGCCACTATTGTTCGCTCATATATATAAATGATTTTAGACCAGGACTTAAATGCAAGGTTTATAAGTTTGCAGATATGATCCTAAAGTGCCACCTCAGTTAGGAATAGTGAATAGGATGCATAAAGATTCATAAATGATCTTGATAAAACTTCTTGGTGGGCAGATAAGTGGCAAATGAATTTTTAATAGTTAAAAAGTGTAAGGTTCTTCACTAGGTTACTCAAATAAAAAGTTTAACTACGATATGAATGGGATTTGGGCTTGAGTCTGTGGACCAAGAAAAGAATTTAGGTGTGGATTATAAGCAGTAATTTGAAAAGTAGCAAATCAGTGTTTGGAAGCTAGAACATAAAGCTAATAAGATGATGGGCATAATAAATCGCAATGTTTGTTTACAAGAGCAAGGAGTAATAAGTAAACTGTATAATAGCTATGTTAGGGCCAGTATTAGAGTATTGTGCACAAGTTTTTGCCCCCCTTTTTAAAGAAAGATTAGATATGCAGAAGAGAGTGCAAGCATAGAGCAACAGATATTTCTGGGTTTAGGGGTAAGGAGCTATGAGGAGAGGCTGAAGAGTTAGAATGTTTTCTGTAGAAAGGCCAATTTCTCAGAGGGACATGATACAATCTACAAAATATTTGACATCCTATTCGATAATGAAGAGACCAATAACATTTCATAGTAGAGACATGACAGGTGACCAAGAAGGCACTACAAGAAAATTAAAGGAAGGAAAGCATGCCATCTTGATATAAGAAAAGCATTCATCATTATAGGGTTGTTAAATTTTGGTATAGTCTGCCAGAGGAGGTTGTTGAGTGTGACTCGATTGCAACATTAAAAAAGGGTTAGATTCATTTATGGATGGGTGGTATCAATATAAGATATTGACGAAGCCAATTGGCGGGTTTTTAGTTATTAGTATGTTATTAATGTTAGATTGGCATGTGTGACATAGTACTTAGTTATTATGCATGTGGATGGTTGGGTATCATATTTATTATTATCATTAGTTTTGACCAAGCCAAAATTGGTGGATTTGTAGTTACAAACAAATTGGCAAGCCCTAGGGGTGCTCCTGTGTTTGGTGATTTGCATGAGCATTTTTGGGTAGTGGGTTGACTGGGACAAGTCTCGATAGGCCAGTGCTTTTTATCCTGTCTCTATATTCTTAATGTCTTAATGTATAAATTCAATTTTATATTTTAATTTTTACTTAATATAATATTATTTATCATTAAAATTCGAAAAAAGTTAATAAAAATGTCAATAATGATAAATTTAAAATAGAATAAAATAAGGGTGATCCGATTCACCCTCTCCGCCCAAAAATTTGGACACTTTTTTTGATTCGTGTTTTTTTTATTAAAATTTCATTTTTTAAAAAAATTTTCACTTAATATAAGTACTTTTTATTATATTTAAATTATTCGTAATAAAAATGTCAATATATAATAATACGTAAATACGAAAAACAATGGTGGTCCTAGTCACCCCTCCAATCAATTTTTTATGGCGGGGTGAATCCGACCAAGTTAGGCCCATGATTTTGCCACTAAATACTGTTTGGATCAAAAAATTTAACTTTGCCAGTTAAAGCTAACATACTCGATGTATCCACTGAAAAATAAATTAAAATCCATCCACAATTTTTCTTTTTATAACGAAGTTAAAAACATAAACAATTTTTCAAAAGTGAAATTCTATTGAAGGGAATTTTGTCATTTCCTTCTATTACATTTTTTAAAAAATATAAAAAACTTTCTAGAATTAAGTGATGATCTAAATAAATACTTGTAGTACTACCCGCAGTGGCTATTATAATGTAGGGAATTTTTTTTTTTTTTTTAAATTTTTATTTAGAAAAATTTATGACTGAATCCCCCCTCCTAAAGAGGCGGGCTCGGTCACCCCCGCCCGATACGCTATATATATATTATTATATATATATAATATATATATATATATATAAATATATATATATATATATATATATTATTATATATATTATATATTTTTTTTATGTTATTTATTTTCACCACGACAATCGGGGGAAAGGTTACTATTTTTATGTTTTTCCCGACCAGTGGGGCCCATACAAAGTGGAAAGTTGCACAGTTATCAGGGTGATAGTAACCCCGGCCTCAGTCTGAACCAAGTCAAGATATTCAGCCATCAGTGGGCATGGCTAGGCTCTGGACTTACAGACCTACTGTGCGTGAGGCGAATAGGAATGTAGGTGTCTGTATGTGTATTAAAGGTTGTACTGTTGTATTGTGTTGGCTAGTGGATTGAGTAGGTGAGGGTAAGGGACCACCGGGGCGGGAATTTGCCGGGGCCGGGCTGCTCTAATTTTAGGCGCGAGGAGCCGGGGCGGGGTTAGCTAAATTAGATTGTGTTCAGTCTAGATTCAACTTTTCAGTCTCACAGCTTAGGATGACTAATAATGCTACATTTCAATAATTAATTAATTTGAATATAAAAAAGGAATACATTTAATTAATTTAATATTAAATAAATATTTGCGAAAGAAATTTTTAGAAATAATGATTTTCTAGAAGAATAAGTTGTATTAAATATATATATTATATATATATAATATAATATATATATAATATAATATATAATATATATAATATATATATATATATATATATATTATATATATATATATAATATATATATATATTTATATATATAATATATAATTATAATATTTAAGAACTACTTTGTCGTAGTGATATATTATTTAGAGAGGAAGCCCTTGGATTCTTTTTTAGTATTATGCTGTTCTGTCACTTCATTTATTACTAAATGTACACAAATTTAGAGTTGAAGTCAAAGTCGACTGAATTTTTTTTAATTATAAAATAAATTTTAAAAAGGCAACCAAATTAACGTCCTGACACGCGAGCCTCTTCAGGCTCAGGGACTGGATTTTCTTTCTTGATCTTCATCAGTTCAAGTGTGTTTCAAGTTGGTCTGTATTTTCTTCAATGGTGTTGTTGAATATATTTGATGTTTCAAGATATTCATTTTGTTATAAAATCTTATTACTTCAACTGGGATGCTTATTTGTAGTTGTTACTAATTATTAAATGCAAAAGGATTCCATGATTTTTGCGATGGTTTCGTGTGATTGATATTTCGTGATCATCTTTATATTGTTAGATATTGATAGAGTGGCCTGTTTTACGCCTATGACTTGTTAAAGGCTGAATTTATGCTGTCCTTGTGCAGGTCTTCTGTATGTTGATTTTTTCTTCTTGCCAAATCTATGTTTACCTATATATGTTTTTATTGGCAAGTATTGCAGGGGATTGATATGATATTCAGCTTTGGGGAGATTTTCTTTCGTTTTGGGGTTTGAGAATGTTTTTTTAAGGTTATATTATTTGATGGAATGAGGGTAATGTTTTTTGGTAATATTTTTTTAACGAATATAATGGTAATGTGAGGAATTGGTAAAAAGGAGTGTTGCTATTTTTCGGGGGAAAGGTGCTATAGTACCTCTTTTTTGTTTGTTAAATTGCTTTTTGTGATGAAAAACTCAGGATAGTAAAAGTGATTTTAAAAGTATTGTGGATGTATTTAGTTTTCTTGTGCTAGAAGAGGGGGAGCGCATATACGAAAGGCACAGAGAATAGAGATGACAGAAAGCTAATTTTTGTGGTTTGGGGAATGATAAGATAGCCAATGTATATAGTTTGGTGGGAATGTTATTTTCTATATATAGTAAATTGCAAGTTATTGTTATTCCATTTGATTAAGGTATCGAGGAAGAATAGAGTTGTTGGAAGGCATCTATCGTATACTGGAACTGAAGGAGAATAGAGTTAAGTAATACGTTAGGACAATCATTGAGTGGTGTTGTGAGGGAGGGGACAAAAATCCTTCTACATATCTAAATCCATAAACTATGTTTTAATAAAGGGTGGGTTTTTTTTTTTAAAAAAAAAAAATATGGGAAAAAAAAAAAAAATTAAAAAAAAAAAATTCCCCCTGTTTAGTTCCATATTTATGTTACTGAGTATGGGAGACGGTGGGGATCCCATATTCAGGCCGAAAGTTTTTTTTTAATATTTGCCATTAAAATGAAAGAAGTTAAGTTGTAATGAGAGATGGCCTTCCCGTTTCATATAATTTTAAATCAGCTCATTAATCTCTCATTAAACATAACTTCTTTCATTTTAATGGCACAATTTACAAACAAAACTTTCGGCCTGAGTAGGATCCCCCACGGTCTCGCCATACTCAGTAACATATAATTATGAACTAACAGAATTTTATCATATTTTACCCCACCCTTTATTAAACAATAAGTTTATGGATTAAATATGTAGATGACATTTTTGTCTCCCTCCTCACAACACCAACCCTAATGAAGTCCTAACATATTAGCTCTATTCATCTTCGCAGTTCAGTATACGATAGAAATGCCTTCCAACAACTCTATCCCTTCCTCGATACCTCTTAATCAAATGGAATAACAATCACTTGCAATTTACTATAAATAGAAAACCAACATTCGCACCAAACTATATACAATGGCTATCTAATCATTCCCCAAACACCAAAATTAGCTGTTCTGTTATCTCTATTTCTCCGTGCCTTTCGTATATGCTCTCCCCCTCTTCTAGCACAAGAAAACAAAATACATCCACAATACTTTCAAATCAATTTACTATCCTGAGATTTTCATCACAAAAGCATTAACAAAGCAAAAAAGAGTACTATAGTACCTTTTCCCCGAAAATAGAACACCTCCTTTTTACCAATTCCTCAATTACCATTAATATTCGTTAAAACAAATATTCCCAAAACTATTACCCTCATTCCATCAAATAACTTCACCTTAAAAACATTCTCAACCCCCAAAACGAAAAGAAAATCTCCCCAACAGCTGTATATATCACATCCCCTGCAATAATTGCAATAAAACATATATAGTGAAACCATAGATTTGCCAATGAAGAAAAAATCAACATACAGATGACCTGCACAAGCACCTGCATAAATTCAGCTTTAACAATTCATAGGCGTAACACAGGCACTCTATCAATTCAACATATAAAGATGATCAGAAATATCAGTCTGTGGGTGTTTTTCCGACACGGAACGCAGTTTCACAAAATCATATAACTCCTTTTGCATTATAATAGAACAACTACAATAAGCATCCCCGTGAAGTTAAGATAGGTTTTATACAAAATGAATATCTGAAAAACATCAAACTAGTTCAACAACACCGAATGAAGGAAAATTAGCAGACCAACTGAAACACACTTGAACCGATGAAGATCAAGAAAGAAATCCAGTCCTTTAGCCTGAAGAGGTCTCGCGTGTGGGACGAAAATTTAAGCTTCCTTTTTAAAAATTTATTATTAAAAAAAAGTGTCTTTAACAATATTTTTAATTTGTGTAAATTTAGTAATAAAAATGAAGTGCCAGTAAAGCATAACACTAAAAACGAATCCAAGGGCTTTTTCCTCTCTAAAAGTATATATATATATATATATATATATTATATATATATCATTATATATATATATATATATATATATATATGATATATATTATACATAGTATATAGTATATATATTAATATATATAATATATATATATATATATAAAATTAAGTAAATAAAAAATATAGAACTCACATTACGTGAAGTATTAGATTTTTTGCAATATCTTTACTTTAAATAAATAAAAACATTAATATTTAACAATTATATTTATTTCCTTTTCCGAATTCGTTTGATATAACAAATTTCGAATATTTTTGTTAAAAACTCGGAAAAATTATAATTTGGCCTCAATTTTAATTTGAAATCACAGTAAATACCGAAAAAAATTTATTATATTTAGGTATGTTTATATATTTTGCATCAATTTATAACAAAGGAGTAATGGAATTAAAATATATTTTTTTATTTTGTTGATTAACCCTCTATTATTTTAGTGTAAATTTACAAGTTAACCCCGGTAAAGAAAACGCCGTTTTCCCTGACTTTTTAGCCGGGGCCGGGGGTGCTAAAATGGCCGGGGTTGGCCGGGTTGGCCGGGGCCCCGGTCGGTTCCTAGGTGAGGGTATTGAGATTAGTGTATCAATACACTATGCCGTAAACTGTAATAATTAAATATCTCCTACAAACAGCAATTTTTCGTGTCCGTCATGGTGACTAAAGTCGAAAGTACAAATCCCGTTTGACGAGGACTCGAACTCAATGACCTAGACGTGCAAACCGCATCCACTCAGCCACTGCGCCAACCGGAGAATAAATAATAATATATATATAATATATATATAAACTATAATATATAAATATTATATATAAATATGTTCGTATATATAATATATATATATATAAAGTATATATATATTATATCATATATATATATATATGATATATATAGTATATATATATATCATATATATATATATATATATATATATATATATATATATAATATATAATATATATATATCTAATACTTTGCATGTGATTACATTTGATCAGACTGCATGGGCTCCTGAAATCTATGGAATCTATAAATGTTAGGAATGCGGGTGGCCCGGATGGCGTTCCTCCCGAATTTTGAGGGAGTGCTTACGTGCTGACACCGCCCTCGTTCAACTAATTCTCTGTCTCAATACTAACACTTTCCCTCAGTGTTGGAAGCAACATGTCCAACCAACTCTGAAAAAAAGCAAGCTGCTCTGATCTTTCTAACTATCGCTCTATAGCTCTAACTTGTATTCCATCTAAGATCTTTGAAACCCTTCTCAACATCATTTCCTTAGACATCTGGAAATCTGCATTCACTTTATCCGATTGACCAGTACGACTTTCGGTGCTCAAGGTCTACTGGCGATATACTTTCCTATCTTACCGATTTATGGTTTTCCGCCATTAGGAACTTCGGGGATACTTGCGTAGTGGCGCTTGAAAAAATTCAATGTATTTGACCAGGAATGGCTCGTGTCACTGTTCTCCAAGCTCCCCTCCTTTAGGTTTCCTTCTCCTTGCTTACTTATGTCTAGTTTTATTTCAAATCTCTCAATATTGGCTGCTGTTGATGGGACAACTTCTTTTTCTGTCAATAGTGGTGTTCCTCAGGGTTCTGTCCTATCTCCTACTTTTCAGTAATGATCTTCTCTATCCACCCATATGCTGATGACTCGACCCTTCATTCTTCAACTCATTTCAATTCTTTCTCCCCTTTTACTTCTAGAATTGTCTGTTGTCATAATCTTTCCGATTCTATTCTCGCTGATCTGGATAGAATTTCCGGGTGGGGTCGTCTCAACCTTGTGAAATTCAATCTTTAAAAACCCAACTTCTACAAATCTTCCCTCTCTAAGGCACCTTCTAACTTTCCTGTCTCTTTCGACTGTTCTCTCGTCTCTCCTGTTGACAATATAAACATCCTTGGCTTTAACATAAACAAAAAAATGTCTTGGAAACCTCACATCCCAACGGTTGCTAGGGCATCCTCAAAGAAACAGTTCTGTTTAGGCTGCAAGACTTTTTTTTTTAATTTTCCTCTTCTTAGTTACTCCAGTTCTACAAGGGCCTCATCTGCCCTAGTATGGAGTACTGCTCTCATATCTCTGGGGCTCTGGTTTCACCTGGCTTTTGGATAGGGTCGGGTCAAAGGCCAAAAGGCTTATAAACTGTTCTGTACTTTCCACTTCACTTGACCCTCTACCTTTGCGGTGCGATGCTAACTAACTCAACCGGAGGTAGAGGATGACAGCGATCCTCAAGTTGCTCAAGTTTCTGAACCACCACAACCACCACCACCTTTAGATGAACATGGGAACCCACTCAAGGGTAGATGGGTATGGGTCAGTGAAGAACCGGAGGCTGCCACACCAAGTCCTGCCTTCCCCGGCAAAACACTACCTCCAAGGTCTGCATCTGCAACACCATCCTCTGATACGAGCTTCAGCAATCTCATTTCTAGCAGATTTGGAAGATCACAATCAACTGTAAGAGGAAGACGTTGAAAGCGTGTCAAGATGTGTGCCTCTTTAATAACGTCCCAGGAAAATGTGGAAGGTTTGTTAGCAATAGAGATTCCATCAATGTCTTCTGCTAAACCTTCCACAGTTACATCTCGAGTTGTTAAAAGGCGGCCCACATCAAAGCGAAAGCTTCACTACTCCAGCACCTCAAGCAGTGACAAAAAAGAAGAAGAAGAAGATTTGTGGACTGATGTTTTTAAAAATGATAGCCAAGAATTGTTGAACTTTTGTTACAAGTTAAGACCCTCTTGAACAGAGTTAACTGGAGAGAGACTATCCAAGATAAGGTCTTTGCTGTCAACTTTGACAAACCTACCAAGTATTACCTTGGCAGGTTGCAACAAGTATTTTCCCACGATGAAGGGGAAGACGTTAGCACTGTATCGTTCCATTTCCTCAGTTTTCTAGGTGATGGACGATTGTGTTAAAAAGTCTGTGGTCCCAGAAACTGTCCCTGCTTCCCAAATATTCTTTGGGCCTATAGAGAATACTTTGGCAGCAGGAAAATCAATTAAAATTGACAACCAGACCATGCAACAAACATGCATGCTCTGGGAGCAATTTCGAAAAAAATAGTCATATTTGTTAAAACCTATTCAAGGAGGGGGTGTAGGGGATTTAAACCAATTCAAGGAGGGGTGTAGAACATGTCAACCTATTCTTGGAGGGATATACATTCCATCAGAAGAGGTCAAGAAATCTGAGGTAAAAAAAAAAAAATTTTTTTTATTAAATTTAACTTTTTTATTTATTTTTTTTTAATTAATATCTAGTAATTGAGACCTTCAAACATATGTATATGCGAAATAATACATATGGGGGGCACTCTAAAGGGAGTTTTGGAGGTGGTCTTTTTTTTATGAATTGTGGTCTTTTTTTTTATTTACCACTTTGGGGTCAAATAATTTCCAAAGTTTTCAAGCAAAACAAATGATTTTACAGGGCTATATAGGCTAGGACTAGCCATTGCAGGAAATGATTATAAAAGTCTGATATAATAATGGCACACGTCACTGCTCTCCAAACTCTCCTCCTTTGGGTTTCCTCCTTCTCTTTGCTTACTTATGTCTAGCTTTCTTTCAAATTGCTCAATATCGGCTGTTGTTGATGTGGCGACTTCTTCTTCTTTTTCTGTCAATAGTGGTGTTCCTCAGGGTTCTGTCTTGTCTCCTACTTTATTCCTGCTTTTTTCATTAATGGATCTGTCTCAACCTGCCATCTAACCTATCCACTTCTATATGGCGATGCTCGACCCTTATTCTCAACTAATTTCAATTCCTGCTCCCTCTTTTACTTCTAGAATTGCCTCTCGTCTTAACCTTTCCGATTCTATTCTCGCTGATCTGGACAGAATTTCCGGGTGGGGTCGTCTCAACCTTTGTGAAATTTTAATTTCTTTAAAAACAACAAACTTCTACAAATCTCCCTCTGCTAAGACACCTTCTAATTTCCTATCTCTTTCTGACGGTTCTCTTGTCTCTCCTGTGACAATATAAGACATTCTTCGGCCTTAACATAAACAAAATAAATGTCTTTGGAACCTCACATCACAACGGTTGCTAGAGCAGCCTCAAAGAAACGGGATTCTGTTTAGATCTGTGTGACTTTTTTTTCCTGCTTCTCTCAGTTGCTCCAGCTTATACAAGGGTCTCATCGCCCTTGAATGAAGTACTGCTCTCATATCTGGGGGGGCTCTGGTTTCACTCGGCTTTTGGATGGGTCGAGTCAAAGGCCAAAAGGCTTATAACTGCCCTGTAACTTCTAGTTCACTTGAGCCTCTATCTTTGCGGCGCGAAATTGTTGGTGCTTTTATCTCTTTTCTATAGGTACCGTAGCGGCAAGTGCTGGAGGGAACTTAACATCCCATACCCCCACCTTTACGAAGCCCCCAAAGCACAAGGGGTGCTGTGTCCGGCACATGAGTTTTGTGTTGATATTAGTAACTCCAGACTTGTTCGCTGTGGTGCTTCCTTCTTTCCTGCCACCTCTGTTCTGTGGAATTCTCTTCCATCTTCTGTGTTTCCTACTCAATTTAATCTCCCTCACTTTAAAGCCTGCGATTGTGCACATCTGCGTTATTTGTATTAGATGAATATTTGAGACGTTCAACACCCCCCTCCTTGAATAGGGCTCTGCCCGTGAGCAGCGGTGTGCAAGTGTAAAAAAAAAAAAAATAAAAAAAAAAAAAAGTAAAATAGTTTAATAATTTAGGCCCCCCCCCAAAAAAAATGGTCTCTTTTTTTTTATGTAACAGCACTTATATATTTATATACAATTTTCTTTTTCATTTTTTCTTTAAATTTGTTGGGAAACTGGTGCGATGCAATCCAAAGCTGCACAGCACTGATAATTTTTGTTGCTCCATACCATACTTTTATTTTTTCTTTCGCACTGCACCAGGTTGCTGAAAATTTGATGCACACACACCAAAATGAGCGCACCACATACTGCACCACCCGGGTGCATCGGCCAACTCATATATATATATATCAGGGATGGGGAGTCGGAGTCGGGAGTCGGGAGTCGGGAGTCGAGCGTTTTCAGGGGTAAGGAGTCGGAGTCGGTAGTCCGGGAGTCGATTTCCCAAAAAGTTGGGAGTCGGAGTCGGGAGTCGAGTAAAAAAAAACGACTCCTTTCGACTCCCAAAACAATTTTGTATAAACTTTTCACACAAAAATTTGGAAAAACTTAAATTGAATTTTTATTATAAAAGACGTACATTTTTTTTATTTTGACATTTGTTTGTAGCCAATTGGGGTGTTTAATTTTTAACTACCACAATAACAGTGATAAGTGGTAACTTTACATAAATAATAATCAGTTTGATAAAATAATACATATTAATCATTTGAATAAACAAAATAATATTTTACGTTTGGCAGGGGTTTGTAGTTTGTGAGCAAATGACCTTGACTTATTTTGAGCAGCAAGTGTTACCTAAGCGATATATATATATATATATATAATATATATATAAAATATATATATATATTATAATATATATATATATAATTAATATATATATATATATATATATATATATATATATTATATATATATAATATATATTATATATATATATATATCTTTCTTCTCACCAGACTCCTGTAAGCGTGAACGCTTGTCAGATGTTCTGGACGAACCCTCCACCGGCGTTCGCTCTCATAGATACGCTGATTTCTTCAGCTCCTCCATCACGTTTTTCTTCTCTCAATGGCCGCCCTCACGTTATCACTCCATCTGGTTCTTGGCTGACCTACACTGCGTCTTCCATCTGGCCTCCATCTGTAGTACCTCTTCGGGTATCTATCCTAATTCATCCTCATCATATGTCCGTACCATCGTAGCTGTCCCTTTCAATAAAACCCAGTATACTCTCCACCCCCAGCTCCTCTCTTATATCATCATTTCTCATTCTATCCCTCCTCGTAACTCCCTTTATGGATCTTAACACCCTCATTTCACACGCTTGTATCCTACTCTTAGTTTTTGTAGTTAAAGCCCATGCTTCGCAACCATACGTTAGTATAGGTCGTAGAATAGACACGTATATTACTATTTTCACCTTTCGAGGACATTTCCTGTCTCGTAATTAACGGATATAGCAAATCTTAATGCTATTATTAAACTTTTCTATTCTACTATTTCAATTCTATGTTAATAACATTTCCCGTCCCGAAACAAACTCCAAGGTATTTAAACTGAATCAACCTGCTTCAAATTCTGGATCCTCATCTAATACTCACTTCCATCCTCCTCTTTCACTTATCAACTATCCCTCGTCTTCTCTTCATTTATCTCTCATTTCCTCTCTCCTCAACTCCTCATCCACACTGCATAAAGTCCTGCAGAGCCTCTCTTGATTCCGCCACCAACGCAAGGTCATCTGCGTATCCAAAGACAGTTCCCTCCACTCGACCAATTTTCCACAATAATCCATGAACAGGATAAAGATAAAACGGAGAGAGAACACTAACCCTTTTCACCATTATATCAGTGGCGACTCCAGCAACTTTTTTCTACTCGTGCTCCTCGTCTCTTCTCTCTGCTCTCTCTTCTCCCTCTCTCTCTCTCTTCTCTCTCTCTCTCTCTATATATATTATATTATATAGTATATATAAATATATATATATATATATATATATATATATATATATATATATATATATATTTATATATAATATATATAATATATATATATATATATTTATATATATGGTAAAAGTTACTTAACG
>JABUQX010032043.1:2500-25000 GCA_015478945.1 Trachelipus rathkii
TATATATATATATATATATATATATATATATATATATATATATATATCAATCTATACATAAAAAAAAATATATATATATATATATATATATATATATATATATATATATATATATATATATATATATATATATATATATTTATATATATATATATATATATATATACATAAAAAAAAAAAATAAAAGAGAAAGAGAGAGAGAGAGAGAGAGAGTGAGCGTGTTTATATATATATATATATAAATGTATATATATATATATATATATATATATATATATATATATATATATATATATATATATATATATATATATATATATATATATATATATATATATATATATATATATACTACTGCTATATATATATATATAGAGAGAGAGAGAGAGAGAGAGAGAAGAGAGAGAGAATCGTTTGTTGTTCTATAAAGAGTTTTAAAAAAGAAAGCAGTGGGAGTTTAGGGATATTAACGCTTTAACTATCAATATTTCCCTCCCCATGCTCACCCACCAACAAACACCATACACACGTAATATAAAAATATTTACTATTTCAGAATTTCAAAAATTTCGCAAGAGAATTCAGTGCGAAAGTAGATGACGTAGAAAAACTTTCAGGTTTTACCTTTTATCCTCTTCTGGATTTGGTTGACAGAACGCGTTTGAAGATCCGTTTCCACTCCAATCTTTGGGGCTTCGAACAATGGCAAAACAGGATCCGATCAGATATATTCGGCTTGAGAAGAAAAAGATGAAGAAATCTAACTCTTCTAGATCCTAAACAATATGTTGAGCTCTCTGTGTGATAATATATATATATATATATATATATATATATATATATATATATATATATACTCTATATATATATATATATATATACTGTAAAAGTTACCATATAGTTTGTAAGTTTAAATATATACCGTGTATATATATATATATATATATATATATATATATATATATATATATATATATATATATATATATATATATATATATTGGTAGGAAAAAAAATATATAAAAACATATAAATATATGTATATTTCTATACATATATATATATATATATATATATAATTAGGGACAAAGAAAAAGGTTATATGGGCATTTAAATAATTCCCAAATTTTATACTTTTGTATACTTTATTTTCGTAATTTATTGTAATACTCATAATTAAATATTTATATATATATATATATATATATATATATAAATATATATTTATATATATATATATATATATATATATATATATATATATATATAAATGGAATTCATTTTGTGTATAGTAAAATAGTGAATATTTTTTTGGATATTTTCTTTGTCCTAATTTAAATTTAATTTAAATATATATTAAATAAAAAAAGAAAACACGTTTTGTAAATTAAATTAATTCAGAATGAAATAAAAAAATAAAATTTTTGTAAACTTTATTCAGCGCATATGTAATTTTTTTTTTTCCAAATTTCATATATGATTATATTAACAAATAGAAAGTTGAAATAATAATAATAATAATAATAATAATAATAATAATAATAATAATAATAATAATAATAATAATAATAATAATAATAATAATAATAAATAAAAAATGGTAATAATAATAATAATAATAATAATAATAATATTAATAATAATAATAATAATAATAATAATAATAATAATAATAATAATAATAATAATAATAATAATAATAATAATAATAATAATAATAATAATAATAATAATAATAATAATAATAATAATAATATTAATAATATTAATAATAATAATAACAAATAATAATAATAATAAGAAATAATAATAATAATAATAATAATAATAATAATAATAATAATAATAATAATAATAATAATAATAATAATAATAATAATAATAATAATAATAATAATAATAATAATAATAATAATATTAATAATAATAATAATAATAATAATAATAATAATAATAATAATAATAATAATAATAATAATAATAATAATAATAAATAATAATAATAATAATAATAATAATAATAATAATAATAATAATAATAATAATAATAATAATAATAATAATAATAATAATAATAAATTTTTTAATATCAATGTTTTTCGAATTTTATTTTTGACGTAAAATGTTTAAATTTGTAATAAACTTTTATTTTTAAATTTTTAAAAGAAAAATAACTCTGAAATCCTTTGTTGATAACCGAACTTATTCTAGCATTACATCAGAGGTTCAACGTAATAATGTATTGCATCACCTTCAAATTTTGAAACAAGAATTCATTCGCCATTTTCTCGAATATGACAAAAATGAAACAGAAATCATTAAAAACTAATACTTAATCCTTTTGGTGGCAGTTCCAAAGACCTCTTGATGAAGTCCAAGAAGAAGCCATCGAACTACAAAACGATAGCACCTTCAAAGATTCATTTGAATTAGGTATTAATATTGAGGAGTTGTTGTGCAAGAAAGCAATCTCCTATTCAAACATTCAATAAAGAGACTTGCGGTATCTTGTCCTTTTTTCAACAACATTTATGTAAACAGGGGATCCCTGCTCTGCTACAGATAAAAAACAAGCAAAGAAACAGGCTTGATGCAAGCGACGACATGCGCCTAGCATTGAGCAAAGATTTCAATCCAAGAATTTCAAAGTTAATTCGAGAAATGCAAGAACAAAGATCACATTGGTTAATTTCAAGTAATTATATATATATATATATATTTATATATATATATATATATATATATATTTTATTGTTTTATATAAAAATATATATATATATATATATATATATATATATATATATATATATATATATATATATATATATATATAACTATATATATATATATAAATATATATATTTTTTTTTATATATATATATTATATATATATATATATATATATATATATATATATATATATATATATATATATATATATATATATATATATATATATATATATATTGTTTTTGGAAGTGTGGTCTACAATCAATGTAATTTAAAACTTAGTGGTCCATGGTCATTTTAAGGTTGGGAACCACTGATCTAAAGCTACAGGTATAATTAGCGGGTCTACATCAGCCTAACAAAGGTTTATAGTCACATCCATGTTATTATGGTCTTCGGTGGTGTCTGTATATAATATGGCTATATTCTGTACGAGATCATCAGTGTCTACGAATTCGTGAGCCAGTATTTCACTCTGATCAATTTTCTGTATTTCCAGCCTCTCCAAAAATTAGCCCCCTCTGTAGAGTTATTTAGTTTAGGGATTGTGTATCTGTTTGGTTTCGCCCCTGCATTTTCCTTCGTAGTGCCATTTCTTACACCATGCACAATGTTCAATGTACTCGCATCTAGGGCGAACACCGGTCCGTTTCTATGTATTATTGACGTTTGGAGCCGTCAGTGAATAATCTCTGTTTCCAGAAGCCTGTTTATCAGGGGAACTTGTCTATGGATTAAACCTCTGGGTGTGTGTATGTGTGCTGCAGCGTTGTTTTATTCGGAAAATAAATTAATACCCGCGTGAGGTCGTTTGCAAAATGGACAGCCTCTCCGTAGAGAAGATGGTGATTGTGTAGGGTATCCAGCATACCTACATTCACTTCTTATATGCATATATAATATGCCCCTTCTTTCGACAATAACTGCAAATACCCAAATACTTGAAACATTCATCCATTACATGGCCCTGTTTATCACAATAGTCGCAATGTAATGTACTTCTGTTTGTAGGTAAACGAGATGCGTTTCCATTACGACTACGTTGTGTCGGCGAGTTGTTTTGGGGATTGTCGGTTGTAATATTGTTTGTTTCTAAACCGATCTGAATAATTAGGGGTGTATTTTGTTTTGTGAGAGAAGTTTGATTCCCGTGTTATTCCCTTGTTTATTATTCCCATTGGGTCTGGTACCCTTTTAAGAATGTTTGCCCAACCACCAGTCGGTGTAACTGTGTCAATACGAATAGTTTCATTTAGATTCGGTGATACATTCGGATTTTGTTTGGCCGATTAGTTTCTAGCTTCGGAAGTCAATTCAACTTTGTTGAGTCTGGCTGTATAAGATATTCCCTGAGTTTTTTTTCTATATTATGATGGTTGAAGTCTGAACCAAGAACGCTTTTATGTGATCGAGGCAACGGGGGAATTCTCCTTGCGAGTAATCACCTGAACGCCGAACTGAGTCTCCACGCATCCCTACTACCGCTCTTTGCCTCCCAGTTGTTTCAAACGCAGGGCGAACATACGTACACACTTTCCTCGCAGTTTAATTTCGAAGTCGCAGTTGCGCAGTCCTCTTTTGATGAGTATTTTATTACAGTGGAGCGGACATGACGTTTCTCTAAGATTTGTTGCACCTGAGCAGTGAGGGGAGAGAGAATAATCAGAAATGTAAATCCTCGTATCGAATCGTAGAGCAGTTCATTCAGATCACCGTAGCTAACATCCAACAATTTTAAACCCGAATAACGATAACCTAACCTGGATTTGTTCAGGGCGAATTTGAAACTTGGCGCTAAGAGGCGAACCCACTTAGGGGTGCCCGCTACGGTCATCAAAACTGGCGATATATCGGTTTAAAACACTCAAATAACTATATAACAGGTTTTGATAAAACGAGATCAATTTAAATTCCTACTTCGATAGCGATAAAACGCGCCACGTACGAACTTGCTCGTGAGAGAAACCGCTCACTAGAGCAAACAGATTTAAACGTCTAGCAAATGCTAATTATACCGTAACACTTTTTTCCTCTTAAGCTTTTCAATTATCGGTTAATTGGCTTGTAGAGTAGCAAGGCCATGCAAAAGAATGCAGCACGATACGAACACACACTTTATTTCATTACAACGGATCCTGAGGCTTGTGAGTTAAAAATCGATGAAACTCTAGTTGTGTGACAATAAAAACATATTAGATCAACGAATTCTCTGATTTACTATCTTTAGAAACTTATAACCTAATAGATATCCCTATAGTTATATAGCACCACACTGCTAGGGTTGGCTTCACTAGCCCCTTTAGGGCACTCGAACCTACCGAAATTCTAGACGTGAATTGCACTCAACGATGCTCAATTTAATAGTCCTCTCGCGTCTACGGAGTCTTAAAACGGACATTTAAATAGCCTAGACATCGTTGGCATCATATGAACAGAGTCATGAAAAAATCAAAACGGCAAAATTACTGACTTAGACAACATTTGCAGGCACTGCATGCAACCCCAAAATCTGTAAAATATTGGATATAAAATATCTTGTGTTTCGTATTTGTATTTGCTGGTTAGTTGTCTCCATTACTGACTACTTTGTTCTATCCTATTTAAAACATTTGTTTTCTAAATTAGTCAGAATATCCTAACCAATTCTGTATTCAAACATATGGACAGCTTGTCAGTCAGTGAAATCTGTAGATGACTCTTATATTGTTTGAGCATTATCTTCGGCTGGCGAATAGCATAAATATTATATATATATATATAATATATATATATATTATATATTATATATAATAATATACTATTATCGGCTGGGAATTAGCATAAATATTATGTGTATATATGTTTTATCATAATTTATATGCTGTCTAGCATCACTTAGGACTGAAGGTCCATCTCCCATGGCCTGACGCCATCCCCATCACGGAAGGTAATGGAGCATTATTGGTGACGCCTAATATAAATATTTCCTAAGCGGTAGGTATAAGACATATCCTTGTTATATTTATAGGGTTGACATTATATTAGGGTGTGTAGAAGATAATATGTTTGAGCTAGAATAAGGTTTTTGATTTCTAGTATCTGCTGTGTTCAATAGTACATTTCCCGACTAGGGTAAGGATATAAAAAGTGTTATTTATTGCAAATACCAATATATATATATAATATATATATTATATAATATATATAACCCCACTAACGTTTTTATCAAATATATATTCCATTCAGATGAATTAATTATTTCCAGCTAACAATCAACCTACATAATAAATATATAATATAATATATATATATATATATAGTATATATAAAATATAATCGTAACAACACACATCGCCATATCTACCTCTAACCAGCATTGCGTTGGGTGCTGAAGGTCCGTTCATAACAATGAATCAGCCGGGAATAGATGCAGAAATGATAGCCCGGAGTAAGAAAGTGTTACTATGAACATGATACTCGATCGCACACAAGTCCGAAGAGAGAGAGCGGAGACTAGCTGGCGTCGGCTGACCCTGATCTCTCTTCAAGAATCTGTATATCCCTTACAACACGGATGTAATCTTACGCACGAGACACAGTTCGAGGGAGTAATAGATCACACCACACATAAGAGGGCTTTTGGAATAGCGCGCCTCAGCCATTCACTACGACTATAATTGAGTAGCATCTTTGCTCTAATATATGACACAGTTTAGTTTTTATTTAAATCTATCTTATTTAAACATATTATTATTAATTATTTATTATTATTATTAACTTCACTCAATGACTACTCATACAATCTTAATATTAATTAATATTATTATTAGTTATTATTAATTATATTATTATATTTTTATATATAATATTATTAATAAATCATAATATTATATTTATATATATATATTAATATATATATATATATATATATATATATATATATATTCTACATATATATCTCTATATATATATATATCTATATTATAATATATTATATTATTTATATATATATATAATATAATATTAATTATATTAATCTAATTAGTATATATATATATTGATATATATATATATATCATAATTTATTAACTGAGTTTAACATCACAAACTAAAACTTCAACTCAGGTGAGCCTCAAAGCTACTACTAATCTAAGGAAGTGGGGTGTGTCATTAATTTTTAAAGTTACTGTTGAATGATAACGACGAAGCCAAAGTAAAAGAATGTACACTACAACACTAAGACGACCGACTAAGCCATGGAGAAGAATATGCCTCGTTAGTTTTGTAGACGAAACGTGTATGTCACTAGAACTCGTGCATGATAAGCTAGCAAGAGAAAGTAACTATATTAATTTATTTGACATGAAAAATAATACGACCTAAAGGTTCAAATTGGTCGAAATTGCTCTGAACTCCAATTGAATTTTGGCAAACTCTTATATATACTCTTTATCTTTTTCATAAAAATATATATAACGAGAATAATTGCAATGACCTACAATATATAATATATATAGTATATATTATATATATATTATATATAATATATATATATAATATTACTACTCACTATATATATTATTATTATATATATATATATATATAATTATATATATATATAATATTAATATAATATATTATTATTATATATATATATATATTAATATATATATACTATAATATATAAATATATATATATATATATATATATAATATTATATTGAATAATGTATAACTTATAATTATAATATATTATATATATATATATAATATTTATATTAATATATTAATTATATATATAGTAATAGTATTGATATAGTATATATTTATTCCGTATATGATAGGTTAAAATATAATTAATGAATATATATATATATATAATATATATAATATATATAATATATATAATAATATATTATATATATAATATATAATATATATTATATATATTTATATAATATATATATATACATATTAATTATATATATATATAATACTATATAATATATTATATATATATATTATGTATATATATATGTTAATATATATATATATAATATATATATATATTATTATATTATATGATTATATATATAGTGTGTGTGGTTATTATTTATATACCGAGAGTAATTAATATATAATAATAATATATAATATATTATTATATTATTAATTATATATATATTAATATATAATATATTAATATGAATTATATATATCTATTTATAATATATATTTAACAAGATATTGTCTTTTATATAAGTACTATATATATAATATATATATAGTATCATATATTAATATATATATTATAATAGTATTAAGATCTATATATATGTTATATATATAAATAATAAATATGTATATATAATATATATTAATATATATATATTATATAATATATATTATATATATATATATATAGTAAATATATATATTATACTATATTATAATCTATATAAATATATATATATATATAATATTATATATATATGATTTAATATTAATCTGTATATGACAAATTTAATAACTATAGATATAATTATAAGAGTTATTGAGGATAATATATATACTGAATTAAATATATTTATCATTTCTATATGTGAAAATTAATTATATATACAAATTACGTTATATAAGGAATAGAAATAAATAGTTAATAGGAAGTAATCAACATAGTAATTCTTCAAATACTATAACGAAATAGTATATAAGAGTGAGTTGAGGTCAAATATATTTTTTATCATTTGATCAAAAATATTTTTTCTAACGAGATTTCCTTACTCAATCCTCTCTTAACAAAATTGCAGGCATAATTAAGGCTGACTATATATATACTAAATATATAAATTATTTAATATACACTTCTATCCTCTATCTCTATCTTACTATGCTGCTCCTCTCCCAACTTTGCTTCTATCCTCTCTCTCTCAGTCTCTCTCTAATCTATATTCTATATTCTATATTCTACTATCTCTCTCCTTATACTTATAGCCTCTTTACTCTATCACTCTCTCTCATTCTTACTATCTCTCTTCTCTATATCTCTCAAAAATATATATTACGTATACAATTTATATATGATAATTATAATGTATTAAATATAATATAGTATATCAATAATTATAGATAATATACTAAATATAAGCTAATATCATTATACCTATAACCTAAGTGATAAGTCTATAAATATGATCTTAATAAATACTATTATTTATTTTCTTGTAGATTGATTATTGTATTAATATTTTATATTTAGTTAATATATATATATATACTATATATATATATATATATATATATATTATATTATAATTAAATATTAATATATATATAATAAATATAATATATATTAATATATATAAGTATATATATATATTATACCTATATATATATACAAACACCTATAATATATATATTTATAATATAATTATTTATATAATAATATATATATATAATAGTATATATATATATATTAATTAATCATATAAATTTACATATAAATACAATATATTAGGTCATGCCATAAACTACTAATACTAATAACTTATATATAATACCTTTGCCTCAGGAATGCTAATACATTGCTTTGTGAAGAAGATACGTGATCGCGTAAATGACTATCTTATCTTCGGCGAAGATGTCATGAATCGTAATTAGTAAGGTTACATATATAATATATGCTCATATAAGTCAGATGGATATATATAAATGTTTGAGGATGTGATGATAAGAGAGGTGTAATATTGATGGTATTAATTTAAGATAACGTAGTGCAAATTTGATTGCTTATACGATCATACTGTTGATAACCTTGAATAAATAATAAAGTAATATGTAAATAAGACTAACATATGGTAAAATACTTAATATAGAAGACTAGGATGTGGTGTGAAATTATGTAATTAGTTCTAGTGTATGAGTATAAAGGTATAATTAAGAGAGTGGAGAGAAGGAAGGATTTCGTATGTTAACTAAAATATATTCATAGATGATATTAAGTAACTATATTAGTGGTATCCACAATATAAGATGTAATATAGCTTAATGGTAGATTTATTTAAAGTGTGGTTAGTAATCGAGTTTATAACTTAAGAAAACGTTAAATTATATAAAGTTTTTGAAAAAGGTATATAAACAGTAATATATAGTAATATGCTTGTTAGGTAGTGCTACTAGCTATGGTCTGCTATAAAATATACTGATAGGGTATAAATATATAAATAATTAGTTTATATTTAATATATTAGAAGTATAACTAGATAATATAATAGTATTATATATATTAATAATACTATATATATATGATATATTATATATAATATATGTTATAATTTTAATATAGCCATATACCCATATCCCATTATATATATATACTATATGGGTATAATCTATAGAATTAGATGTTTATTGAGATAATATGTGAGTGAAGTAGCTGAGCGTTATTACAGATTTGAAATTATAGTTATGGGACGCTAAAGTAAGTTATTACTTTTATTTTTATTTTTATATTTTTTTTTTTTTTTTTATTATTTTATTTTATATTTTATTTTATATATTTTTATTATTATATTTATTTTTTATCGATATATATATTATATTATATACTAAAAGATTTTATTTATGCTTGAGATACCCTTTTCTAAGGAGGTGCGGACAGTATGATAAATATAAATATTAACATAGTGAAACAGTATATATAACCCATGCATACATAATTAGCCCTAAATAAAACTATTATATGTAACAGCAAATACCATATCTTCTAGGTGTCGCGCTAGATAAACGTATGGTGTTTAAAAGAAGAGGTAAAGATTAAATACAGTAGGATAAAACACAGTAAGAATTCTAGCTAATATATACTAGAGTTATTTATCCATTATCACAGAATCAATTAGTAAAAGTTGGTAGCTCAAGAAAGAAGGAGCGCACCACATTATATAATATATACTATATAATATATGAGTATAATAATATATATAACATATACAAGTATACATATGTAGCGATATATATTTATATAATTTACTCAATTGCTATATTACTATATATATATACATACGCAAATAATTCATTTACTTACGCAGAAGAGCTATACAGTGACACCCCTGTATCTATGTGACGCGGACGCGACAGCAACTGAGGATACAGGTATGGACATCTAGCGCAGTGGCCATAAATTCCCACTTCATGATGTGTTAGGTACATATTAACATAATACCGTTTAGTAGTAATAAGCTACTATATAATATATAGAAATAAGAGTAATTATAAGTTAAGTGCAAGTACACATATATCAAGTATTCGTATATACACGACTAATTCGCTATATGAATAAGTAATTAAGTAGGGTCATAATATGATGAGTTATATGTAGAAAAGTAGGGGACAGTTATAATAATAATTCAGTATTACAATTACTAAAATATATATAGTAACTTTTTTTATAATAGTAATTAAACTTACCAATCTACTATAGATCTCTATCATAATAGATAGGGTGGAGCCGGATAAAGTATATCATAACCCCCAGATTTTATATAATTGAATACAGTATATATTATATATGATATATTAATATATATATATTAATATCTATATATATATAATATTAAATGTTATATAATACTACAATATAAACTAATAATGTATATATAGTATATATATAGGCGAAAGTATAAATAAGTATAGTCATCCTACTATTAATTATGAACTGCCGAGGCCCTATCGCGGATGTTCTGAAGGGAGTGGTCAAAGATATGTGTATAAATAGGCCTATAGTGTAATGTCTATACTACCGGTGACCCACGCCCCACAAGCACTAAACCATGCACCATCACCGCAATTGTTGTTAGGTGCTTGTGTATGTTTATACCGAGTGCCGCACTGGCACAATATCCCCGGTTTTAATATATCTCATATTATCTATATTATATATTAAAATTATATATATATATATATATTGTTAGCTAATCGCTAATTATATGCGATAGAAGTAAACCGATATATGCGTATATTATTATAAGGCATATTAGGTTTCGTACATTATTTCTAATATTATTTAGCTCATATATCGGAAAGAAGATTGATAATAGGATATATTAATGTAGTAGACAATATAATAGAGTCAAGCCGCACGGTGTCGGGGTAACTGACTACTGCGCTCGATCCTATAGTTTAATATATACTATATATATATAAATATATATATATAAGTATATATTATATATAGTTATATATTAAGTCTTCCCCAAATAGTAATTTTGTTCATGAATACCTCCCAGTTGTTCAACTTGTAAACTACAATATCATAAATTTCAATTTAGTATTTTCCATCAGGGTTTTCAAACCATGTGTTAGCTACCTGAAAGTTGTGGGAGATTTTTAAGTTTTTGCGTTATCTCTAATTTTGGTTTATAAGATCTTAACCTTAGTAGTATAAAATATGAACTTGGAAGACTTGTTTATCCTGGACAATGATGTGCATGTAGTAGCTAATTTGCTTTTCATAATCAGTATTGCAAAGTTCAATATCTCAAAATATTTCATTTTGGGAAGTCCGTAAATGAAAAATCGCGATAACGTTTTTATATTTTCCAATCAATATGAAAATTTTTTGAGCATGATATATTTTCGGAAAGGTATGAATTTGTTATTTAGATCAAGGTTCTTCGTTAGCCATACGTTTTGAGCTGTTTAACGAGAAAAAATTTCCAAATTTTTAGAATTTTACTGTACAGCGCAAACGGATAGGTAAAAATGTAAATTAACTAAATAAAAATATGTCTGGCAATTATATTGTCGAGAATTTATATTGCGAATGAATATCAAAATGATTTCACGATTTTTCATATAGACTGCAAGTGAAAATTTCCGGGGAATTTCACTTTCCATACTGGTTTGAGTATATATATATAGTAATATACTATATATAATATATATTATATTTTATATTATATAATATATATATATATATATAATATAATTATATATACATTATATATATATATATATTATATATATTATATTTATAGTATATATATGATATTATATATATATATATATATATAATATATATTATATATATATATATATTACTATATATATATATACTTATATATATATATATTTATATATATTATATATATTATATATATATATATATATATATATATATATATATATATAATATTATGATTGTATATATATATATATATGTATATATATTTATATATCTATTATTTTCATTATTATATATATATATATATATATATATATATATATATACTATATATATTACTATATATTATATATAATTATATAGTATATATATATATATTATATAATATTATATATATTATATATCTATATATATATATATATATATATATTGTATATATACTAGTAGTATAAGTAAATGAATTTCAAATCAAGAGTAGTAGAAGCTTAGCATATTGATAAATAAATTTATACTTATACTTAATTGAATTAATAGGGACGATGAGAGACCTGGAGCCCCTATAGTTTCAAGGAAATTTTGCCCGTTTTGGAATAATTTTTGACATTTTTGTATATGTTTTTTACCCTGTGAAAGCTGGGACACATAATTATATATATATATATAATATAATTTTAATAATTATAATATATATATATATATATAAATATATATATATATATATATATATATATATATATATAATATATATATATATATATATATATATAATTATATATATTAATATATATACATATATATATATATATTATTAGGTTCTTGTATTAACGCGTAAAGCGTTAATCCGTTAATTAACTCGTTATTAATTTTTTCGTTAACTTTAACGCTTTCGTTAATTTTGAAAAGAAGTAACAGACTATTAACGAGTTAATTTGTGAATTAAACGTTAACGTGTTAAATTTTTCCCTACATCTCTAACGTTACTTATATACCGAGTTTATAAATATTTCCTTTTCATATTTTCATCGTACTAGATTCGATTTTCGATAAACAGATAAATTTTATTTCAAAAATTTCTTAAACGCTCCTCTCATGGTCAAAATGTGTTATTCTACACCGGTTGTTATCCGTTATAATTACATGTTTTTATATGCTGTATTCTATTTCTTATTGTTGCTGAAGAAAAAAGGATAGTGCTGTTGCCGTTCAATGAGTCATTAACTTCTTCGTTCGTTACTGTTGAACTGCTCTTTTGGGTGACTGTGAAAACTATAAGAAGTGGCTAATAAGCGTTGTTTATTTATAAAAATATAAGTATTTGTATTAAACGGTAAGTGGTATAACTCTATTATTTTTCAAATAATAATACTATTAAGTTTAATTAACGTATTTAGCTTTGGAAGTGTTCTTTGCAACGGCAAAAGTAACTGTAGGTCAAAGCTAAATTATTTACATCCTGATAGATTAATATCTTTTATATTGTTAGGGATAATTATATTATTATTATTATTATTTTATTAATTATTATAATTATTATTATTATTATTATTAAATTATTATTATTCTTATTATTTTATTATTATTATATAATTATAATTATAATTATAATTATAATTAAATTATATTATAATTATAATTTAATTATATATAATTATTATTATTATTATTATATTATTATTATTATTATTATTATTCATTTTATTTATTATTATTATATTATTATTATTATTATTATTATTATATTATTATTATTATTATTTTTATTATATTATTATATTCTTTTATTATTATATTATTTATTATATTATTATTATTATTATTATTATTATTATTATTATATTTTTTATTATTATTATTTTATTATTTTTGCAATCTTTATAATATTTGTGAACAAATTGTGAAAGAATTTTCTTGCGACCATCCCGTTTCCTTGTTTTATAAGTTACTATATTTATATATATATAGTATATAAGATAATTATAATTATATATATATATTATATATATTATCATATATTATATATTATATATAATATTATATATATATTATATAGATTATATATTATTATATATATTATATATATTATATATATATGCCAAGGCATATTGCACACTCAAAATGGGATATTCAGTACACTTACTTTTGGGATATAATATATATATATATATATAAATTATTATATATATATATATTTATATATTATTATATACTATATGTTATATTATTATATTATATATTAAGTATAATAATATAAGACAGAGGGGGCAATAGTAATAAGATAGTTGACCGGTAGAACAGAAATGTAGTTTATTATTAAAATAAATTGAGATAAATAAGATTGACGATGAGCATGTTGAGATTAGGAGATTATAGAAGCGTTACTTCGTTCATTTTTTACGCGTGCAGGGTAAACCTTAATGATTAACGCATTAATTTTCGTTTTGTGAAATTGCGATATGTAGCGAGCTATATATGTATTATACATAGGTTATTTTGTAGGTATAAGTATAGGTTACAATAGTACGGTCGTGATAGGTATTAGATAAAGTATTGATCGGCATAAAATACGGTAATAAGATGAGGATCTATTGAATATATATATATATATATAATTATATTAATATTATATATATATTATATATTATATATATATATCTATATATTATATTATATAATATATATATATAATATATAAATATAGTATATATATATATATATATTAGAAACGTAATAACATTTTTTAAGATACTTCAAAGATTATTATTCGGTGCGGTCAACCGATCAAGATTTCAGCGGCGTCAGTTTTTAGCTACAGATATATTCGGGAGATATATACTCATCGAAAGAGTCGATATGTAAATCGATTTTTGTCTCCTCAAAACGGAAAAAGAACCAACTTATGCAGATTAATAACATATATAAGGATGCAAATATTATATTATTATTATATATTAAAAATGCAACTAATATTAATGAAATCACAATTCTCAATATATATAATAATATATATATATATATATATATAATATTAATATATCTATATATATATATAATATTATATAATAATTATTATATATATATTTAATTGGTCAGGGTTCCCGAAGCTGTATCTAAAAAACTACGGTAGCTACGTAAAAACTGATACATGTTTTGAAAATCAGTGAACATTTATTGCGGAAAATGAACAAGCTTCAAAGCAATGCGTAGTAAATAAAAGAAAAGTTTTTGATGTGCGATAGTTTCTCGCGTTCCTCCAATTTCTCAGAATGAGTCGCCAATATTTCTTTGTGAATGTTTGCGAAACACCATAAAACTCTATTTTTATAGATGTTCTAAAGGGCGAAATGTAATTTTTTTTTGGTGCGCTGACCTGACTAACTCTCGTAGCTAATATTTTTTCATTTTTATTTTTCTATTTTAATTTTTGCTAGAAGGAGGAGGAGGAGTTCACTGCCGAAGAATGTCAAAATGCAGCAAGAGTCGTAATCAATTGGAAACACAAAATCTTGATACTTAGGCATTTAAAATAATTCTGAAAAAAAATTTTTACCCTATTAAAATGTTTCACTGAATTCAAAATGTATTCAGTTTTTTGGTTGCATCAATAGTTGTTTAGATACTCAGGTGTAAGCTAATCGGACTCTGGCAATTATATATATATTATTATATATATATATATTATATTATAATTATATTATATAATACGGGTGATATAGGTATGAACTTATTAAAGGTAAAGAAGAGAGTATACGAATTAGGAAGTATAATGTATTGAACTGAATGAGTGATGATTTCGTGAAATATATATATATATATATATAATTATATATATATATATATATACTAAGGAAAAATTGACTTTCGTCTAGCTTTGATATCGAGTATATCGAATATTCGAGTCATTGGATAGTATGATATATTATATATATAGTATTATAATATATATATATAATATATATATATATATTATTATATATATATATTTATATATATTATATATTATATATATATATATTATATATATATATATATACAGTAAATCTGTGTCTACTACAAAACATCATTCTAACTGACTTAATAGCCCCAAGGTGGCCTAACCTATGGATTATGTAAGCCCCAAGTACGCCATAACTAAATGGTTTATGGAAAAGCCCCCAAGAAGGACCTAACTAATGATTATGGAGCCAAAGTATGCCCTCAACCTAATGATATGCAATATAGTATATATATATATATTATATTATATATATGTATATATCTATTATATATATTATATAAATATATATAATAAATATATATTATATATATATATATATATATTATATATATTAATATATATATATGGCAAAAATTGCCATCTTATAAGTTACTCTGTAATTTGAAAACTATAAGTTTTTAGTAAAACGTCATATCGTTGATCAACATTGTTCTATTATCACAGTATAATTTCATTTGTCGGAATTTCTATAGAACACTTGGCAATTAATTTATACAAAATCTTTAGTTCTAAAATGATTTAAAATGATGTAAAACGCTAGTAGTCGAATATCATTAAGACTCAAGCAGTCATATAATTCATTTTACCTTAGGGAAAAATTTAGCACTACACTAGCGGCTATAAACAAACTGCTTAAAAGTGGCGTCTTGCTTTAAATACTTATAAGTGTACCTTTTTTAGTTTTTTAAATATTTGTTTTTGCGTTGAAATTTTGTACACTTTTAATTTATTATTATTATTATTATATTTATTATTATTATTATTCAGTATATTTAAGTATATTAATATATATAGTAAAAGATGTGTGATATATGATTAGCGCAGTCGTTGAGAGTGGTCATAGTATATCAATGATTCATATCATCGTTATGTGGATAATACTATCATTATAATATAGGATGATATATGATTAGAGAGCATTAAATAAAATAGTATGTGAAATTGTCACTTGATCAGGTAATGTTAATTGTTGGTCTGAGAGTGTGATGTGCTGGTATGATGATGTAATGTCTTCGTCTGTATGATGTCGGAGGATTATATAGTATAATTGAATATGTATTTGGGGAGTTTTTTTAATTTTAAAAACTGTAAAGCAGGAGAATGATATAAGGGGAGGGGCCGAGAGGCACCACACCGGAGAAAATAAAATATATATACAATATAAATATCAATTTAATATATATATATATTATATTAGTAATAATGTATATAGTATAATTATATATATTTATATTAATATAATTTAATAATATATATATTATTATATATATTATATATATATATATATAGTATTAGATATATAATATATATAATATATAATATATATATATTTATATATATATTATATATATAAATATATGTAAGAGTTATAACATTTTTAAAACTTCACAATTTTTACATTTATTTCTAATTAAAAAAATTCGTCCGAGATATTTTATTCGTAGAAAAGTGAAATGACTGCACGAAGTACCTAAGGTCATATATATGTATATATAGTAGATTATATATATACGTATATTTATTAATAAATTAATATATATATATATATATCTATATATATATATATTATATGTATATTTATATCTGTGAATATATTTTTTTTATTTATATGTAATAGATATAAATATATATTATATAATATATATAGTATATATATATCTAATATATATATATATATATTATATATATATGATATACAGGATAGTTATATATATAATATATATTATATAATTTATATATATATATATATATTATATATATATATATTATGATATATTAATATATATATCTATATATATAACACCACTATATATATATATATATATAATATATATATATATATAGGTGAATTTGGTTAAAACACACCTAATTTCAATTCATATTAAAAACTACATAGGCTGCAGGAAAGGAATACATTGTTGGCAATCCTGGTAAAATTTTATTGCGGGAAATGTTAAGAAAAAAAAAAAAAAAAAAAAAAAAAAAAAAACCTCCAAAACTACAATAGCTACAGCGAAAATGAATACATTTTTGGGAATCCTAGTAAAATTTTAGTTAGGAAAGGGGTATAATATAAATAAAATAATTTTGGCCTATTTTTTTTTTTAGGAGCAGGGGACTAGTATAATATATATATATATATATATATATAATATGTATTAATATAATATATAATATATATATATATTATATCTTATATATATATATATATATACTAAGTAAGTTATATTATATTAGTATATATTATATTATATATATATATATAATAATATATATATATATATAATAAATATATTATATATTTTATATATATATATATAATTTTATATTATTATCTATATATATTATATATAATATATATATATATATATTTAGTATGGTATATATATAGTATATATATATATATATAATATATATATATATATATATTTATATATATTAATTGTGAAAAGGATTCACGCAATGTAAGGGCTGAGCGACGGGGGAAACAGTGGGGGACGTTTTCCATACCCGGTAGGGGAGGGGGAGGAACCCTGCGACAACCAATACAAAGAGCGGGGGTTCGGAAACCTTCGGGGGGGGGATGTCAGTCTACCCCGTAGTTCCCCGGAAGGCGAGAGACCCCGATCCTGCCATCGGTGCGGTATACCTTGGGGTATTCTTTAGTTTAAAAAAAAAAGCAAATTTTAAATAGAAGTCTATTTATTTTAACGAGTAACCATAAAAGGTCTCTAAATAGGCTTCTAATCATAGTTGATGTAGTTAGGTAATTTTTTTATTTTTTTTTTAATTTTCTATTAAATTTTATAAGGATTCAAAGATGTATTCCTTTTCGCTGTAGCTATTGGAGTTTTTGAGATGTTTTTTTTTTTTTTTTTTTTTTAATTTTCCGCACTAAAATGTTACAGGATTCCAACATGTTTCCCCTTTCCTGTAGCTATTGGTGTTTTGAGATTTGATTGAATATGTTGTGGTTTTAAAAACGCTAATTTCACATATATATAATAAAGCTATATATATATTAATATATATATATATAATATATATTACTACTTATATTATATATATATATATATATATATATATATATATATATAATATATATATCTTTATATATTTACTTATTATATATATATATATATATTATGGCATATATATATTAATATATATAAATATTATATAAAGTATATATTATATATATATATTATATATATATATATTATATATATATAGTATATATTATATAGTATATAATATATATATATAGTATATACTATATTATATATTATATATGTCATAATATTAATAGGTATGTATAGTATAATATCTAAAAGTAAGCCTACGGATATCTAACACTATAAGAAGTGTAATACATAGGCGGGTCGGTCGTACAAATTTTAGGTGGTTGCATCGACATACCACAAAGCTTATGATAATATATAATATAGATATATATATATTTATATATATAATTAGTATATATATATCGTCATATACTAATTACTAGACTATATATATATACTATATATCTATATATATAGCCGTCGAATACAAGATATCTAACGTCACGCCGACTCGGATATGTAATAGTTGTGAAGCACTCTTAGGCACTCATGATGTTATATGAGTAATGAATTGTTCTAGGATAGCTCGCATTTAAGAACGACGAATAGATACAGTATGCAATTATGTATTACTCTTAAAAGCAGGTCGAACCTCCGGTAAATAGTTAGAGATAACATGAGATATGCTAAATTCAGAATTCTGAAATATATAACTCATCATGCTATGAACTTTGCTTTGTATGTTAAAATCTATTTAATAACTACTCAAGATATGATTTACTTACTTTTTATATAATGTTAATTTTATTTGTTTATTTATTTTTTCATTCTGATTTGTTAAAAAATAAATAAAATAAACGCTTTCATATGGCCCACGAGAGCTTTGAATACTTATTCGAATAACATAGACTTAAAAAAAAAATTAGCTCAACTTACCTGGAGGCGGACATAATCGGCGCGCAGTGAGCCAATATATTATATTATATATAATATTTATATATATATATATCTATATATTATATTATATATTTATATATATTATATGACCGCAAGAAATAACGTAGGGATAAGTGCTATTATAGTACAGTAGGCGTACAATGATACTCCGTATAAATAAAATAGGCGTATTAGACTATCCGGAGTACTATACATATAATTTATATATATATATATAATATTATAGTATTATAATATATATATATTATATATATATATATATGTATTATATGTATAATGTATATATATATACTATATATATAATATATAAATATATATATATTTAGAGAGAGAGAGAAGAGAGAGAGAAGAGAGAGAGGAGAGAGAGAGAGAGAGAAATGATATTGATTACTAAAAAGCAAGAGATTGACAAACTCAAACACAATACATATTCGTTTCGATGGCGAGAACGTTAATTTTGAACTAATGAGAAGAGTATTTTCCAAATGTTTCGTATTCAAAAATTTGAATAATTTAGTAAAGAAAAACAATCGGTTGCTCGTTAGATGCAACGTAAGTTGTAGGATAGAAGCGTCCACGCGGTCATGATTTTCCAAACCATTTTCTCCTCAAAATGTATAGGGCATTTTTGCAAAGTGTCTTCAACATCATGTGGTGTTGACATTTTGGACTAATAAAATTTGTGACTTTTTTTTCATTAAATAATAAATCATTGAGTGTTATTATAATAAGATGCAATTTAATTTCTTTAATATTTACTCTACTGAAAAAAATTAAGAATAAAAGAATAATAATGTTGCTCAACTCAGTTGTATAAAATGGTGGTTGCGCAACTCAACCAGGCCAACGAGCCCCTTGAGTATAAGTATATATGTTATATATACTATATATATATATATATAAATATATATATTATAATATATATATATTATATATATATAATATATTTATAATATTATATATATATATATAATATGTATATTATATATATATATTATCTATTAATATATATATATATATATATATATATATATATATATAATATATATATATATATTAATTAATATATATATATATATATTTAATATAGTAGTAATACTATATTACCGAAGTCTCCGCCGCTAGATGCGTCTAGTCTTTCTGATTCTAAATATATATACATATATTATTATATTATATATATATATGTATACCCTATATATCATATGAGTAGTACGTGCTAGTACTATATATATATATATATATAATATTTAGTATTAATATTATATATATATAATAGGATTTGACTCTAAACATGCAATTTCATGCACTTCTAGTGCGGATCTAAGTGTACAGCTAGAGAAGTTCACTCCTTGAAGAGGGTTAAACGTGAGGTGTAACTTTAATGAATAATAGAATATAAGAATGAGAAGTGGAGATATGTATGTAGTTTATTATTGATTATGCGTAAAATCTGAATCGTGCGATAGATAGGGAGATGTGTGTTAGTGTGCCGACACACAGAGAGTCACACTTATATCACGAGGTACGTGGAAGGTAGAGTAGATCAGTGAGATGAGCAGTGTGATTGCTAATGCCGAGAGCGTTGTAAATAAATGGATGTAGAGATAGTAAGATCTATAATGACGATCTCATGGCTGTAGAGGAGAAAAGAGAGAGATTAGTTAACGTATATAGGTGAGAGATTGTTGATGACGGAGAAAGGACGTGAAAGATAAAAAAGGCAGAAAGGGACCATCGATGATGCCTTGAAGTCTCTTACATACTTGACAAACGTTTCATAATGCAGAAGAGTTACAGTGTCGCTATTATAC
>JABUQX010032043.1:32500-35000 GCA_015478945.1 Trachelipus rathkii
TAAATAATAAATATAATATATAATAATATAATCAATAATAATAATAATTATATTAGAATATAATTATAGATTAAATTATAGAATATTATCTTATAATTTAATTATAATTATAAATAATTAATAATAAGTAATAATAATAAATAAAATATATAATACATAATAATAATAAATAAAATATATATAATAATAATAATCAATATTAACAATATTATAATGATATTAAGCCTATCAGACTTTAATAATTTAGGCTTTGACCTAAGCAGTTACTCTTTGCGTTGCGAAGAATACTTCCAAAGCGTAAATACGTTAATTAATACTTAAAAAATATTTAATGTAAAAATAATAGGATATACCGACTTACGTTTTAATAAAATATGTATATTTTTTATAATTACAACGTTATAGGCCTTACTTCTTAATTTTTCACTAGTCCACCAAAAAGAAAGTCAAGTTCGAAGGTAACGAACGAAAGAAGTAATGATCATTGAAACGGGCAACAGTCACTATCCTTTTTTTCTTCAGCGAACCAATAAGAAATGAGAATGACAGCAATATAAACAATAAGTGAGAGTTTCATGGTGATTGAGCGATGTAATGCATGGAGCTGAATAGCGATTAGGAATGATTAGTGCCGTCTTTATGAGACAGGATAGCTCTGATGAATACAGAAGAGTTAAGACAGCGCTTATTGGAGAGAAGGGTTTAAGAAATTTTTCGATAAGTTTTAT
Organism: Trachelipus rathkii; assembly: GCA_015478945.1. NCBI lineage: Eukaryota > Metazoa > Arthropoda > Malacostraca > Isopoda > Trachelipodidae > Trachelipus > Trachelipus rathkii. The sequence continues at coordinate 33,229 of JABUQX010032043.1, forward strand.
CTGTTATCGGAAATAGAATCTAGTAGATTTAAAATGAAAAGGAAATATTTTAATAAACTCGTTATTAGGTAAGGTTTAGAGGATGTAGGGGAAATTTAACACGTTAATTTAAAATGAAGATAAACATTTTAGATAGGTTTATATTATGTTTAAGCTTAAAAGATTTTTTTTTTTTTTTTTTTTTTTTTTTTTTAAACAAAGTAATTTTTTGAATTTTTAAGCTTTAGCGCGTTACTGCTCCTTTAATATATATATATAATATATAGTATATTATAAGTATATATAGTATATATATATTATATCTATTATATATATTATATATATATATATATGATATATATATATATATATATATAAGTCATGTTGGGGCAAGAGTGACCGGAGTAATTTCTATACACTGGTAAACAAAGATATAAAATGCGCTGATAAACATTACGAATGATAACGGATATAAGAAGTGATATGATAGAGATAGTATCGGGTGGTTATATATATTATTATTATATATATATATATATATATAATATGTGTCTAAGCTCAGGGTAAAAATAAAAAGATGTCAAATTATTCCAACGGGCAAAATTTCCTGACCTATTAGGGGTCTCGTCTTTCATCGCGTATTAATTGAATTATAAGATAAATTTTTTATCAATTGCTATCTTCTACTACCTTCTTGATTGGAATGAATTTCCTTTGTATATTATATATATAAGTATATATTATATATAGATGGTTAGACGGATGTGAGCTAAATCAAATTGATATGCTAGGGTAGGAAGTAATATGGAGTAGAGGTGTGATGTACATAGAGTTATATGATATGGGATAAGTTCAGAATACACTACATGACTAACTATGAGTTAAGATATCGTAATGTATATATATATAGATATTCAAGAGAGTATAAGACGGAGAAATACGTGTAGAATACAGGAAGATATGGTGAAGTAAGTAGTTCTAGTAAGTCGCGTGCATGAAAGGCAGTAATGAGAGTATATGAACATATCCTAGTATCAGATAAGGTACTGAACATGACAAGGGCATTGATTTAGTGAAGAGGGTACCTAAGTAAGCTAGTATATAGCTAGAACTATAGCTCACACTCGGATGTAAGCACGAGCGTTAGCGCAACGTATCGAAGACATACCGGGTGTCATCGCATCACATGTAACATATCAAAAGCTATATATATATTATATATATATTTTAAAATTATAATAATAATTATAAACTTAAAAAAAATTAAATTTTATAAATAAATTTAATAAATTTAATATTTTTTATTTTAAAATATAAAACTATACGCTATGGTAAAGGGTGGAAGAATAAGATCTAGCTTCATAGAGTAAGAAGAGTTAGCTATATATTAAATCGAAATGTACTAGCGTATATTGTATGTTAGTACATAGGAGCAGCTACAATCTACATTAATCAATAGCAGGCTCAGTAGTTAGTATAATATATATATAATATCTTATATATATATAATAATATATATATATATATAATTTAATATACTAATATATCTAATTATATATATATATATAATATATTATATTATATATATATTTATTATTTATTTTATCTTAAAACCAGTTATGGGAAGGTGGAAAATTCCCCGTAAATTTTCACTTTGCAGTCGTCATCTGAAAAATCGTGAAAATCCTTTTTGATATTATTCGTATAGGAAAATCCGGCAAATTATGAATTTTCGCCAGACAATTATTTTATTTGTTTTTTTTTAAAAAATTTTAAATTTTTTTACCCTATCG